>JARDYJ010000008.1:24432804-24442804 GCA_029215755.1 Spea hammondii
CCCCCACCCTAGTACTGGCATTAGGTAGCATAGTGAGTAGCCCCCGTGGGTTTTATTACTTACAATGGGTTGGTGGCTAACATAGCTTGTATGGTAGGGAGAAATAGGTGGGGCTAGAGGATTAGGATAATTGGGTTAGGGGTTAATGAATTAAACTTGGCCAGCTACTTTTTCAGACTAACCTTCTGCTTGCTCTAGTTGATATCCTATAGTATAAATTACCCTCCCCCCAAATAATACAGAAAAGGACAAGCTAAAAGTCATATACATTCAGATTTTGGGGCGCTGCCGAATTGACTAATATATACATACAAAGAACAAAATTAGTGCACACCCACCAAATACTATGTAAAAGCACCTTTATAAAGCATAAATATTGGGGATTCGTAATCACTATATATATTTTGCTTAGCCCGCCACTACATCAAAGGACCCCAATTTTGTTGAGTCCTATCTAATTTTAAATGGCCATATTGCTTACAGCGGAGCTGAATTAGTGGGACTCTCTGGCTATTTAAAACACTCTCTGGACACCATTATTGAGGCAGTTGTGTGCTAGGTGGGGAACTTAACCCTAAGGTGTGTTTTTAAGACCTACTAATATACACAAAACATGCAGAAAAGGAAGAACATCCTAAAAATCATTTGCCTTCTACCATACCCTCAGTATACTCTGCTCTAACCCCCTACTACTTGTCTCAGAGGCTTACAATTAATATACATCCCATTATGGTTTTCATGGGCTCAGCCACCCCTTATCCCAGCCTAAACTCCAGCAAGATGAGAGCTGGGATTGAGCTTCATATTAGCTCTTTCCTTTTGCTAATCCTGGCCCCTGTTTGCCTGTGCATCAAAGTTCGAAGAGACAGGAACATTTAAAGATAGAGGTGAACATCATGGTGCAGTCGGCAGTGAATGGTGGGAGTCATTGTCACACCAAGGCACCCCCCTTAAGCAAGCATTGCTTTTGTCATGTAAAATTCTTCAGTTGAGTGTGACAATGATTAACACTCACTATCACATAGTGGAGGGAGAATAGGAAAGGTGTGGTGGGAACTCTTGTGTCCAGCAGAAGAGGAGTCCAGAATCAGCATACCTGGGGACTTCTAGAGAGTGAGCATAGAAAAATGCTTCTGGAGAAATAAAACACTACCCCGGAGAGCCTGAGAATCATCTGGAAACTCTGGGTATTATCCCATACAGATCAAAGACAAAGAGATAAACATTTAAATTTGGTAGGAAAACAAAATAACGAGTAGACAACAAGTATTTAGAAGCAACAACCAGGTGCATGAAAACACCCACCAACTTACTTGTGTCTCAAACCCACAGAGTTCCTATGTATGAGATTGGCATTGTTTGCTTTATTGGGTGGGAAAAGCAGGGACCATGTGTCCCTGAAAGTAGCTATAATACTGAGCTAAAACACTTTTGTAGAAGTGATCAGAACAGGAGAGTCACCTACCTCTGGGCTAATGCTTCCCGGAACGCTTACAGAAGGCAGTTGCCAGAGGACCTTAGAATGGTGCCAGCAATAACGACCAAGGGATCTCAGCAGTAGACCCTTGGTTCCTGTTACACTCAAACACTAGCTCATCCTCAAGGAGCGTGACGTATAGGATTATGAAGTGTTGTGTTAACGATTTGAAATCTAACAAAAGATTCCAGAAGAAAATGTTATGAAAAAGTATGGAGAAAAAGGCATTGCAAAAAAAAAAGATACTAAACTCAGAAGATACATCCACTATTGAGTCTTGAGACCTCTGTGGACAGCCATTGAAAAAAATGAGACGATAAAGATGGCCGGTGTGGGATGTGTATAAGTTAGTTAGAGAGGCAATGGGGACTGTGAAGAACAAAGATGAAGGTCAAGTAATGAACAGGCACTGACATCGTTCATGACAGACGTTTTTAAGTTTACAGGACTTAATGAGGGACATGATCACTTTTTTTATTTGAAACAATACTAAATAGTACTCCTAGGTTTTAAATAGAGTGAATCCTTCTATTCCCTTTACAAAGGCCCATAATAGAAATAGTAATGTATGAACTGTCAAGGTACACAATGCCTGCCCATACACATGTATATAATCAGACATGCCCTGAACTGATGGAGACCTTAAGAATAAGCCAAAAACATAGTCAGCAGCTATTGTAGGTTGAACCATGTTGTAGGCTGTCAGAGTGAGGGTAGTCAACAACAGCATAGTCCCGAGGTCACATCAGGTCTATGCAGACAAGACACAGGAAGGCCAGGAAGGAAGCACGAACCAAGAACAAAGTTCAGACGACTTGCGTAGTTAAGTCTGTTACAACAAATAAGCTCTTTCCAAAAAATGCGTTTAAATAGCCTCAAAATAGCTTCTACACACATTCTAGCTTAATTAGGCATACATTGTAGTATGTTTGCCACCAGGCGAGCCTTAAAGATTGCTGAAAATCTACCTATCGCCACCACTACCTGACGATGGACCCTTTCCAAGGATCTTCCTGCTCTGAAGATGTTAGTCCTCAGAGGGAAAAGAGATGAAAAAAACAACAAAAGGAAAGAGGATCAGTCTTCTTCTTAAAATGTCTTATAATGTTTGTATGTAAAGCACAGAGTATATAATATGTAAATAATTAGCTGGTCTGTGAAATACTGCAAAAAACCGATTCATAGTGTGAGTGACAGGTACAGAATTAACATGCACAGGTAAGTGACGCATCCAGAGCCGGCCTTAGGCGTTGTGGCGCCCTGTGCGGACTACTCCTCTGGCGCCCCCCCTCACTACCCCCCCTCTCTGCCCCTTCAAACTACCCGCCCTCTCTGCCCCTTCAAACTACCCCCCATGCCCCTTCAAACTACCGCCCCTCAAACTACCCCTTCAAACTACCCCTCCCCTCTGCCCCTTCAAACTACCCCCCTGCCCATTCAAACTACACCCCCCTGTCCCTTCAAACTACACCCCCCCGTCCCTTCAAACTACACCCCCCCTGTCCCTTCAAACTACACCCCCCCTCTGCCCCTTCAAACTACACCCCCCTGCCCCTTCAAACTACACCCCCCCTCTGCCCCTTCAAACTACACCCCCCTCCCTCTGCCCCTTCAAACTACACCCCCCTCTGTCCCTTCAAACTACACCCCCCTCTGCCCCTTCAAACTACACCCCCCCTCTGCCCCTTCAAACTACACCCCCCCTCTGCCCCTTCAAACTACACACCCCCCCTCTGCCCCTTCAAACTACACCCCCCCTCTGCCCCTTCAAACTACACCCCCCCCTGCCCCTTCAAACTACACCCCCCCTCTGCCCCTTCAAACTACACCCCCCCTCTGCCCCTTCAAACTACACCCCCCCTGCCCCTTAAAACTACACCCCCCTCTGCCCCTTCAAACTACACCCCCCCTCTGCCCCTTCAAACTACACCCCCCCACTTACCTTGTTGCCGGAGTCGTGCGGTGAGAGCGGGAGGCATCCGTCTTCTCGCTCTGCCGCGGTGCCGGCATTTCATGTTGAGAGCCGGAATAGTCCGGCGCTCAACATGAGATGCTGGCACAGCGACGGAGTCACGGAGAGTAAGGGGCGCCGAGCGGTTGACCGGGACTTAGATTTAAGCATCGGTTTTTTTTTTAAACTTTATTTAACATGAATGATGTTAAATAAAGTTTTAAAAAAAACCACCAAAAAAAAAACCGATGCTTTAATCTAAGTCCCGGTCAGGCGCCCCTGCAACCATGGCGCCCTGTGCGGTCGCACAGGTCGCACACCCCTAAGGCCGGCCCTGGACGCATCACTTCATCTAATAGTGTGCATTTCCTTCACTCCAGGATTCTGGGTAATCACATGTAAATGATCACTTATGTTATTAGTTTATACCTGGTGTGTCATTATGCTATATTGTCTCTCAGCCCTGAAGCCTTGTCATTTAGAGATGTTCTAGTTCATTGGCCGGGTTTCTTGGACTAAGGAAAATAGCTCTGCTGGAGGCTGCAGCCTGTGGGGCACACATTGTAACCACGCTGCACGTGAAAAGACCTGCTATGGAGGGTCAGAGAGCATCCACTGACCCAGTCAGTTCCCTACACACAGAAAAGCTCGGGGGCCGAGGTTAAAAGATTTTGTTTTCAGTGAAACTAGTTTGCTGTCCTATTCTTTGTTATTGTCCTGCACATTGTGTTTGCTTAGCCCATTCTAGAAATAAAACTGCTAATTTGGGTTTATTACAGTCTGTAATCCTTAAAGCAGATATGTCGCTTTTACAAAATCCTCCAGTTTACAGTTCTGTATACTAAATAATAGACTTGTGCATTCGTCTTCGGGCGAACATGAAAACGAGCACGAAGAGGCCGTTTTTTTGTTCGTTCCGAAGGAACGTAGAACAGAATACAGTGCCGGCAAACCGTAGGCGAAGACGAAGACTCACAATCACGAAGAATCGAAGATTCTTCGTGATCGTCTTCGTTTTTGCCGCGCAACCGCCAAAATTTCAAACAGGAGTGAGCTGATCCTCGTCTGTCCAATCAGCTCACTCTTGTGACGTAACGCTAAGGGTCTCGTCCAATGCCTGTGCTGCTGTTTTTTGAATTCTGAAGGCGCCTTTATAAGACCAGAGCTTGCCTGAGAGATCCATTCATTTTTCGCTGTGACTGCTTTGGCAACACTGCTGTGCTGCATCCGAGCGTTACAGAGAGAGATTGTTCTGTTCTGTGTGAGACTGGTAAGCCTTAGCCTGCCATTTCTCACTGTGTACTTCATCCTCACTTCAGTGCTACTTAATTAATATAATTTTTTTTAAATTAATTTGTCATCAACTTTAGTGTAAGTGCTGTTGAGTTGACAGTGCACCCAGTGCCTCAGTGGCACTGGGGTGCCCTTGCCCTGGGCTGGCACTAGTGCCTATTGCCTGTCCTGCTTAAATAAATTAAATAGAATTTATAAATTACAATTTAATAGAATCTATAATTTAATAGTTCATTATAATATTATATATATATATATTTGTCAGTCATATATATATATATACTATAGTATACTAGTGTAGAGTGTACTGTAGACATTCATCTACTAGTGTCTAATTTAAAATCAGTAATATTAATTAATATAATTAATAATTGAATTCATTATAAAATTATATATATATTTGTCAGTTATAGTTAGTAATAGTATACTAGTGTAGAGTGTACTGTAGACATTCAGAACATCTACTAGTGTCTAATCTAAAATCAGTAATATCAATAATTCTCTAATTCTTTCTTATCTTAATAGTTAATTAAATTAGCTATAAATAAAAGTAATAATATTAATTAATTACTACTAGCGTATAGTTCAGCTAATCTTATTAGTACTGGTGCTGCAGCTCTATAGTTTGTGCTTTGTTTTAGCAACAGTAAGAGACCAAGTCAATTTTTCTTAATTAATCTTTCATTTTATTTCATTTGTTTTGCTCATCTCAGTCCATCAGTGAAGTGAACTTGTTGGGCTAGTGAGTGCAGCCGCATAAGTGCTGTGTTTTTTTTTTATCAGCAAGCAGTGACGTTAACTGTTTTGCAAAGATTTTCTCATTTATTTTACATTTTATTTCAATTTTATTAAAAGTACCCTTAGTGTTTTGCTCACCTCAGTCCATCAGTGAAGTGAACTTGTTGGGCTAGTGAGTGCAGCAAGCAGTGAAGATAACCGTTTTGCTGTGACATTTTATTTTATTTCTAATTCTTTTCAAGAAAAATTGACTGTGACGAGCTGTACTAAGCAAAGCTTCAAGCTACTAGCTGTAGTACTAAAATAATTCTAATCTTCTTTAATCTTAATCTATAATATATTATAAATAATAATATTCTAATTCATAATCTATAATATAAGTAATTCTAATTCTAAATTCTAATTCATAATCTATATTCTTCTATCTATAATACATAATATATAAGTAAATTAGTTCTAATCTATTAATATTATATAACTTAATATTAATTAATAAATCATATACTGAATCTGATTTAACCTCACTTTAGCTTAGTGGGTTTGAGAGCGTCTGCCTAGAGGTAGACTTATAGTAAGGAAATATAGCTTTAGGCTAGCATAGTGGTAGGCTAAGCTCTTAGGCCCGTGTAAATTCAAATTAAAAATAAAATACTGCTAGTTATTAAATAGTTAATCTTGAGTTAATAATTTCAATAACTTTAGGATTTTGGCAGATTGCACACAGCACAGTGCAGTAGTGCATAGTTTTACTTTTTAAGCAGTAGCACTGAAGAGAACTTCCTCTAATTTTTTTGTCTTTAATTCGTTTTTCCTTTTTTTTATTTTTATTTTTTTATTTTTTTTTTTATAGTTTTTTAAACACTACACTACACTATACTACACTACACTACACACACAACACAAAATTTGAAATGGATCCTCCTTTTGGGACTAAGGAGGGACAAGCTCCATCTACCACCACCACCACCACCACCAGCACCACCACCAGCACCACCACCAGCTCTAAGATGCAGCCTTTGCGTCAGTCTAGTCGGCCAAGTAGGCCAAGCTCTCGCTTATCATTTGGGGAAGCATTGCTTGAAGGATCATCAAGTAAAGGAAAGGCACCAAAAGCAGGCAGTAGTAGTGCGGCTAGGCCCACAAGCTCTATGGTTTTTTACGGAAAGCCTAAAGCACCAGAAGCACGTTCAAAGTTAAAGGGTAGCACAAGTAGTACCAGCCCAGTGACTAAAAAGAAGTGCCTTTTGCCCCAAGCAGCATCTTCCCCATCCACCAGCAGCATGCAAGGTACCAAGCAGAGCCAAATTAGCAGCAAGACTCAGAGGGGTCCCAAACCAAAGCGATCTCATTCCTTTGTAGGGAAAACCACCACCACCACCACCCCCGCCTCTACCACCACTAGTGCTGCGCCTACTGTTCCCACTGGTACCGCCACGCCATGTCCTCCTAGTACCTCTAGCAAGCCACCAAGTCCTTACAAAATTTTTGTAAAGACAGTTAGAGAGAGGGCTACACATAGTGGAACTCCACCTAGCGAGGTAGCAGAGGAGCCTGAGACTGAGAGGCCAAGTGCAGAGTCTATTCTTCCTGCTCGCACTACTACTAGTCACGAGTCTCACGACGATATCAGTCTTAGCTCCAGCCTAGCAGGAATTCCATTCGATCTGGCTAATGAAGAGCTAGACTATGAGCCAGAGGAAGTAGAGGAGATGAGTGGTCAGGAATCAGATTCCTCAGGGAGCAGTGTCCAAATGACTAGTGCACAATTTTCCCCTGAGCCTCCACCTTCTCCGCTACGATCATCACCATCACCACCACCAGCAGCAGCAGCAAAACCTAGCAAATCTAAAGCAATTAGCAGTCCCACTATGGCCAGTACTGTTACCACCAGTCCCACCACCACTAGTTCTGCCTCTGTTCATCCACCCCGAGCAGTAAGAGCAGCACCCAAGGCACACTCCAAGGCTATGCGCGCCCCAATTTGGGAGCACTTTGAAAATGTTGAAGAAGGGCGCTATGGAAAGTGCAAACATTGTGGGAAGCTAATAAGCAGAGGGAAAGTGTCTGGCCATTTTACCAGTGCTAGCATGAAGCATCACCTCAGCACTCAACACAACGCTGTGCTATTGGGGAAAGATGCAGAGGTAAAACTTAGTGCAGGCAGCATAGCTGGTGGCCGTGGAAAAACCCCAACAGCTTCTTCTTCTGAGCCAATAGCAGCAGCAGCAGCAGCAGCAGCAACTAGTGCTGGCAGCCAGAGACCAAGGCAGGTTGGAGCACTGCATGCCCAGCCCACCCTGGAAGAATTTGGGGCATTCCACTCCAAGAGAACGATGCCCAAACAGCAGGCCAATAAAGTAACGCGACTTATTGGTCAGTTCATTGCTGTTGGAGGGGCATCCTTCTCCATGATTGAAGGGGAGCCTTTCAAACAATTGATGGCGGCTGTGGCTCCACAATACACAGTTCCGTCACGTTCCACTTTCAGCAGGAACATTGTCCCCTCGCTGTATCGGTCCTGTGTTGCAGCAGTGAAAGAGGAGCTTTCCAAGGCTGCTGGTCAGTGTGTTCATTTCACTACAGATTTGTGGAGTGCACCTAGCGCCCAGCATGCCTTTCTTTCTTTGACAGCACACTGGTGGCAGCCCGGTGTGTCTAAGGAAGTTGCTGCAGCAGGCTACCGATCATTCCTTCTCCATGCAGAAGTGATGGATGAAAAGCACACTTCCCAAAATATTCTGCATGCGATTAGGAAAATGTTTAGCCTTTGGGTGGGAGCAGAGGCGGGCACCAATGTTGAAGTTGGTTTTGTGGTAACTGACGGAGGTGCCAATATGGTGAAAGCGCTGCGAGATGGTCATATTGTTGGTGTGCGCTGTGCAGCCCACATCATCCATCTTGTAGTGAAGGCAGCAATGTCAGAAGGAACTAATGTGGCAGCAGTAGTTCTGTCCCGCTGCAGAAAGATCGCTGGGCACTTTCACCATAGTGTTAAGGCTAGCCAACTTTTGAGGGAAGAGCAAGAGAGGTCAGGTCTTCCCGTACACTGCCTACGTCAGGATGTCAGTACACGGTGGAACTCCACGTTAGACATGCTAGAGAGGATTTTGGAGCAGCAGAGGGCAATCCATAATCTTGCCTCAGAGCACAATATTGGGATTACCTCTCCATTGAATAGGGAGGATTGGACAGTGATCGCCCAGCTAGTGGCAGTCCTTAAACCATTCAGGGATGCCACAGAAAATTTAAGCTCAAACACTGCCAGTCTGGCCCAGGTAATCCCAGTGTTCTCCCATCTAGGCAGCAAGATGGATGTGTTCCTTGGAAACCGTGAGGCTGTTCAAGGTGGCACTCTACATCCTGACGTAGCAGCCATAGTCAGGAAGCTGAAGGATCTGCTAAAAGTACACCTTCGCAAGCGAATGGAAGAGAGTCCCGAAATGATGCTAGCGTGCCTTTGTGATCCAAGAATTAAGGGAAAGCTAGCTTTGAAATTCAATGTTCTCAGTAGCTACCGGGAGCAATTGGTCAACAAGGTGCGTGACTGGCAGCGTAAAATGGGAATGCTGTCCGAGGAGGGTGAGGTGCAGGAGGAGGAAGAGATGATGTGGTCTGCTACCCCTAGCAGCAGCATCAGCAGCAGTGCCACAAGCAGCACAACACAGCTGAGTGGAGCAGCTGCGTTTTGGGAAGAGGCACTTGGCAGTATAGTTGGACCATCTGACAGAGCTAGCAGCAGAAAGGAGAGTAGTGCTGCTGAAATGGTCAAACTTTACCTCTGTGAAGTTCCTTCTGCTCCTAATGTTGATCCTCTTAGCTACTGGGATGAAAAGAAGAGTGTGTGGCCTGCACTCTCATGGGTTGCGCAGCAGCTTCTATCATGTCCGCCAACCACTGTTCAAAGTGAGCGCGTGTTTTCTATGACTGGAAACATACTGAGTCCACAGCGCTCACGCATGGCACCTCATCTGATGGAGCAGATTGCCTTTCTTAAATTCAATCTGCCCAAATTGGGTTACCCAGCTCTTAGCTTGGAAAGTTAAATTTTTTCTCTCTAATGTTTAAGGTAGTTTCTCCCCCTGGTTGCACTTGCTGCGGTGTGGCAACGCCTGCTACCTCCGCCGGTGTAGCTAGCTTATGCTAGGGCCTTGTGTCTGAGTTCTGTAGGTCTGCTCCCAAACGCCAAGGACTGACAGTGCTTGGATGCTTTGCCCTGGGGTGAAACAGGTGAGCGGGTCGTCAATTGCCCACTCATTCGCCTTTCCCAATTCTGCTGCTGCTTCTGGTGGTGGTGCCAGTGTCTCTTCGATGCCAGTTCGCTTCCTGGCTAGTGTCATGAATCAAATGTCCCTAATGGTAAGGGCAGTTTCTCCCCCCTGGCTGCCTCTGTCTGCGGTGTGGCAACGCCTGCTACCTCCGCCGGAGTGGCCAGCTTACGCTAGGGCCTTGTGTCTGAGCTCTGGAAGTCTGCTGCCAAACGTCTAAGACTGACAGTGTTTGGGTGCTTTGCCCTGGGGTGAAACAGGTGAGTGGGTCGCCAA
>JARDYJ010000008.1:24445304-24721277 GCA_029215755.1 Spea hammondii
ATAACACACACAATAACACATATAACACATATAACACACAGTGACATCACACATAACACACATACACACACACTTACAATGCACAAAACACAAGGACCTTTTCCTTGTTATTTGCCCTGGCCTTCACTCACTAATAGCATTACATTAACACTATAACTCACACTTCACCCTATAACATTTTTCCATCCACATACCTGCCAACAGACCCAACTTTTTCAGGGACAGTCCTGCTTTTTTCCAGTCCTGTCCCATCTAATTTAGCTAAACTAGGTATGCAAAATGCAAATACACATAGGTAGTTATAGCTCGGTAGGTAACGCTACTATAAACATTTAATAAATATAATCAAGTACTAAATAATAAATCTAACTTTAAAATACATTTAAATAAACCCCTATTTTTTTTTTTAAAAAAACATTAAAATTAAATTATTATTATTTAGACATAATCCATCTTTAACCAAACCAGTGCACTGCTACTAATCTTAAACATAACCGTACATTAACCCTAAGCTATTTTTTAGTTCTTGTCCAACATTTTTCCATCAGCATACCTGCCAACACACCCAAGATTTTGGTGGACAGTCCTGCTATTTTCCAGTCCTGTCCAATAAGTAAGTTGGGTTGTTGCAAAGTATGCCATTGTAAATAGGTAGCAAATGTTAGGCATGTAAAGTGGTCCAAAATCAATTTAAAAATGTAAAATATTCCCTATTCTTTTATTAAACATCTATGGACAGTACACCTCGGTATGTGTGTGCAACTCTATTGGTCGTTTCGGCAGGGGGCTCGCCTGCCATCAACGAATGAAGTGCATTCTGCAGTTCTGCAATTCACTCGTTGATGCCAGACCAGCCCCCTGCCGAAACGACCAATAGAGCTGCACACACGTACCTTCACGGCAGCTGCTGCTGCTGTGATGTGTTATTAACCCCGTATTAACCCCTGCTAGGCAACCAGGAGGAAAATGAAGATTAAACGAGCACGAAGAATGTCCGCGAATATTCGCCCGAAGAGAAGACAGGAACGGGCGAATATTCGCGGAATACGAAGATTTTTTTTCCCCCGAAGACGAGCACGAAGACGAACACGAAGAGCCCCCTGGTGCCCAAGTCTACTAAATAATTAAGCAATATATACCTATTGGAACACCACTTATATGTGTATCATGGCAAGAGGTATCAAATGCCTACTACCTGCCATTGATATAACGCGCTACTAAGTGATATGTTATTCATTTCATTAGGAAAGAGTGTAAACGACCCTGGAGAGTCACAAAACCAAATAAAAACACTAGTCTGATGAGTGTATTAAAAGCGTATAGTGTATAGAAACGTTACAAAGCAGAGGAGTCACAAAATCTCATGCCCAATGGAATTTTGTCTTTGAGATTTGGCTTAGACTTAAAGGTCTTTTCTCCGGAAATGCATGATTGTTTCTCCAGTTATATTTTTTCTGCCTTGTTGTTAAGTTGTCTGATTGTTCTCCATCAGTTGGGGTAGCCTTTGAGTGGAGAGTGAAAGGAGTGAGGATGAAGAGAAGGGAGAGAACATCTGGACAGGGAATTGATCATATAATGCTTGACCTGCCACAGGCTGCCATCAACCTCATTTTCCATGAGGTGAACTTTAAAGCTAACTACCTCCAAAATAATTACACGATTGTCAATCAAGAGATCCACGCTAAAGGCAGTTTGAATTAATGAAACTAGTTATGCTAAAAGCTGTGGTGTGGTGACAGTTCCCCTTTTAGCTGCATTGGATTTTTTTTCACGTTTTGAATTCAGAGCAGGATTATTTTAGAAGTGCCGATACTGAGAGATTATGTTGCTTGCGGTATTTTACAGTGGAAGGCTTTTGTCACAAGCTTAACAACTGTATTAACAGATGTTCTCAGATTTACATTTATGGGTCAGAAACGTTACCATCCGTCATTGCTGCTATCCAACACCGCTAGGCTGACTAGTGCAAAACTGGGGCAGATCCCATATAAAGTGAGTAGGCCACTGCTCAATGGACATGTTACCACGGTCATCTCCCCAACTAGCCCATTTGGTCTGTGGAGGACTGTGTCAAGCCGAACGAAGCAAGGACAGTGGCTGAGGATGGGGAGGCTGAGGGCACTCTCCAAAGTCAAGCCTAAGGCAGTACTCAAGGTGACTAATTCACTAGGTAAAGTATAAGAAAAATAGCATACCATGTGCACTTATTAGCAAACCATTTACACATTCAATGGATCTTTTCCGTGGTCGTTTTACTGGTTTTATCTGAAGCCTCTTTTGGTGAATACTTTTTGAGGAAAACTAGTTAATGTGCTTGGAGTAAGTTATCTGTTGACCATTGTCACGCTCACGTCTGGCTACTGCTACCTAGTCTTTCATATAAGACATAACACACAGTGATATATATGACATACAGAGAGGCCCACAGACTTTCATAGTTCAAAAGGCACAATCTTGAGGGAAAAAGGTATGTCTTTTGCTCACTACATTTATTCTCTTGGGTTTAGCTCTCGGCTCTTTATGTTGGTCGTGGGCTTTAATCTTACTTAAGTCACCTCATTATTGTTTTCATGTCAGAAAAACACATGGAGTCACATCTTTTTCATACTGATCTGTTATCCCCATTCATTTAAATACACCCAATTTACTGACAACTAGTGATCCCTTGATACAGATACAGATCTTTTATCTGCCAACAGCTCCCTGCTCGACCTGTATGCTTATCTGATTAGAATTTATCACATGAAGCACATCTGAAGTGAGACTGTGCAGACCTTCCACAAAGCTATTCTTGCCCTGCATGGGGACCAGCAGTAAGATGCCATTAATGGATGGATACTTGAAAGCATGTAACCTTTATTCAAATTTACACACACAATGCTGTTGGTTAAGTACTTTGTAAGTTGTAAGTTATATATAAATACAGAAAGTTGAAACATTGAGTTGATCTCTTCTTCTCCACAATCAATCTTTGATTATCTCTTTTCGCACTCTTGTTCTTCTTATTCTCTATTTCAATACTTTCATGTCTCCCTACCACGATTTCTCCATGCCCAGCCTTCAGCCTTTACCAGATTCATGCTCCCAATGGCTCTTTTGTCATTCAATTTTTCTTCTCTAGGATTTATTTATTCTCACCCCCGTAGAACCTTCTTTTCCTTCCCTTTCACTGCAACTTCAACAACTTCTTTACGTTTGTCCTTTTTATGAAGCAGTACAAGACACTCTTATTTGTATTGTCTATATAAGTTGTCATATTAACATTATGATACCTTTAAGCAGTGTTGTTTGTAATACTAATTAACATTCTCCCCATTCATAGGTATGAATCGCTCAAATTCTAGGGAGGATAGTATTCTTTGTTCCTTCATCTAATCACCTTTTTATAGCAGAACAAAATATGCAGTTATATCGATGAGTAGTTGTTTTTTTTTATTTTAGACTCAGTAAATCATTAAATGCCACACTCTTACCTGCCCTTACAGACACACTTGCCCTAACACACTTTCCTTTATGCCCACCTAGTGCCTAGCTGCGCATATCCAGCCACTGTCCGCACACTGGAGGTCCAGACCGGGTGTGTATGGAGCGGTGTCCACTGGTAAGCCAGGTGGCCAGTCCAGGCCTGATACAGGGTGATAAAGTTTATTCTTTTCTTTTAAGATAAATATATGTTATTTAATCTTCACGTCTAAATTAATTGCTATCATTTATCACTTTTTAAAAGTGAACCAGAGTACACATTTCACAAACTGATTTTGCCTGTTTGTAACATATGCTTTTATTTAAGCAAACATAATAAAATGGTGTGTCACTTCATATTTGCAGAATTTTTTGTTCTACAGGCAGATCTTCTGTCTTTGTATTTTGTCAAGTAATTATAATGCTATTACCAGCCTGAGGACAAAAGTGGACAAGTGAATGGTTACACACAGAGTTATAAATTGACTTTTCCAAGGTGTGTTAATATGTTCTTGAACACTGTCCAGTTATTGTCTGCTAGGTTTCAGCTGTGTTGTCTGCAAAGGTCAAGACTTGTATCGCTTGATACCTGTGTCCACCCCTTCTGCTATACTAATAACAAAGTTTACTTTCCAAAGAAAGGTGCACATGACTGCATCAGGGGTGGACTGGGGATGATCAGGCAGCCCTAGCACTTTAAGGCCAGCAGTCCTCTGATGTAAGCACGGCAGACGGATGGTTATGTTTGGCCGTATGAGTTTTTATGCTCATGTAGGATTTGCCCAGTGTGCCAGATAGCCAGTCCAGGTCTGGACAGAGGTAGAGCTCGACGGGACAGTGGGATTCAGGACTGCAGTCCTGTGGTCCCGATTTCACTCTCCAGTGTCTGGGACACCAGTGAATGCATAGTGCGCATGCGTAGAGCTGCCAGTGACGCTGTACCTCACAGACTTCGCCTGTAGAAGTTGGGAGGTATGCATTTGGCCACCAGTCACTGCCAAAGTTAGTCATATCAATAATTTCCTGAGCTTTCTTTTTACCAACACTTATAGGTTGTCTATGATTTTTTTTATTGCACAGGGTATATGTTGTGGCAGAGAAATGTTGTCAAACTTGTTCAGCTGCATCTCGATACAATAGTTCACTAATTTTAATGCCCAACATCTTGAAGAACAGACTGTTTTATACACATTTCAATCCATTGTTCATGTTCATAAACATTTCCAGTGCCTTTTACTCAATATGATACACCCTAAGGGGAGTCTTGTCAAAGCTTCTAAGGACCTACCAGTACTTTCTCAGACAGCGGGAACTGGTTAATAAAAGCTTTAACATCTTTTAGCTATTTTTTTACATATGTATATAAGCAGGACCTCACTTTTTCTTTCCATAAACCCAAATTGGTTTGTCATGCACTACTTGTTGTGCCATGTTTGCCCACTGTGCAGCTGGCAGATGGCGCTATATAAATGAAATAACAAAAAAAGTGTGTTGCATTGTCCTAAAAGCCAAGTTTATCTAGTGTTTCAATGTCAGGTAGCCTTGAACTCCTTATAGAGTGTAAGGTTCAATGAGTAAAGCCCCCATTACTTCTCTTTTGTAATGTTACACTCTACGTACAGCACGACAGAATATGTTGGCACTTTGTAAATCACAATAAAACCCTTCCATTTTTAATAAAACATATTCCTTTACCTATGGAACATCTGAGCTTCCGTTGCTGGTCCCCCCACAATTATTTCCTCAACAAAGCGTCTCTGATACTTTGACCCTCGTTTGAACAGTTGTTAGTTATTAATCTCCAAAACAAATGGTGCTCCTGGGCAGGAAAGAAGCAGGTCATATAGGTCATATGGACATATCCCAGATGCCAATGGTATATTAATGGAATTTGGCAGTAAAAATGAAGGGTCATTTTTTACATGTCTTTTTATGTATGCGTTTGTGGACAAATGTCACCCAATGCAGTATCCCATGAACCTGTTTTGAAAATTAGTAATGTTTGTGCCTAGGGGTCTATAATTCAAAACAGTGTCCCTTTTCATGACCAAAAGGGACAGTCTGCTACCCCAGACAGCCTCACCAAACATGAACGAATACGAAAGTACTATTTGTTTTGGTTAAAAGAACACTTACCTGCTGTAACAGATGTACCACCTCTCAGCTCTCACCAATTCCTGCCAGTTTTGACTGCTTAAGGACGTCAATCATAGGCAGGGAAGGCCTATTTTAAATCAATGGGAGCCACAAATGTGCATGAAGGTCGAGAGTCTGGTTAGGCTTCCCATAAATCTTGCGCAAACCAGCTCTGGAACTTGATGGCGGTAAGTATCTCGTACTTGCGCAATATGGAAAGCATCTGCTGCAAAGCAAAGGTGCTGGGGGGCGGGGGTAACACACTAAATATATAGAAATGGTTCTATACATTAGGATAAAAAAGTTGAAGCAGCCAATCAGTAGCCTTAAGCCACTCCAACTGAAATCAGTGCTTGCTGCACATGCGCACGGGGCAACCACCAACTAGCTTGTGAGCTTGCAAGAGCAGGGCCCTCTTCTCCTTTGCACCAGTTTGTTATTGTATGTGTTTCTTATGTGAAATTGTTCTACTGACTGTAACAGCGCTACGGAATCTGCCGACGCTTTATCAAAAAATGTCATGTAATGTAAGGTGAATACTTAACATGAAATCATAGAATGTGTTCTTTGTTTTGTTGAGAAAATAAATACTTTAATTTGTCATTATGTTAAATAGCTGCAGCCTAATTGTGAGAAGATAGTAATCGGCTTTCTATCGGTTTGGCAACATCATATAGTTTTGGGAGTTAAATGACTTTGAACTCTATAACAATGTGGCTGAATGCCAAATACAACCCTGTATGAAACATATTAGTAATTAATCTCAAAAATTGCAGAGCAAAATATGAACCTTAGACTTAACCTAGACCTACAGCCAAGCTCATGTTTTTAATACTGATGAGTCTTATATAATGCTTAAAGGGACACTCCAGTCTCCCATACATCCCCATAAACTGATAATACAGTACTTGCGCAAATATGTCTCTGTGACAAACATTTGACTCAGCACTCAGTGATGTCTCCTGGTCTAGACCGACTAGGCCTAGGGAGGCAGGTACAGGGGGATGTCAGAGAATGTATGTAAGTATGTGAGCATAGATGTGTAATTGTGTGTGTGTGAGCATGGATGTGTAACTGTGTGGCTGTGAGCATGGATGTGTAATTGTGTGAGGGTATGGATGCGTAAATGTGTATGTGTGTGAGAGCATAAATGTGTAATTGTGTGTATGTGTGAGCATGGATGTATAGGTGAGTGAGATGGAGTGTGTTAGAATTAATGTATATGTGTGTGATAGTGAGTATGAGTATGTGTGTGTAATTTGTGTGTACAAACTCCACTTGTCTACATATGTATGTAAGGCACAGGCAACTTGTTTGGGGGCAATTATGGCACAGGCCAGCTGTGAAGTTGGGGGGCACCGGGGTAATTTTTGCACCATGGCCCTGTGGTTTACGCCCCTGCACTCCATAGAGTGTATAAGAAGGCACTGCATACCTTTAAGACATGGAGTGCCAGGATATGACGCCGTTTTATGGGGAGCAGATGCCGACCGAGTGGGGGCAGCTGTGACATTTGTTGCGAAATAAAAGGTGAGTTGTACAGTTGATATTTAATATGGGTACTTTTGTGACTGAAGTAGGGGTGGGTGATTGATTCAAAGTTTAATTTGGTCCAACATTTGAGATTTTGCAGTGCCTAACACATTTACTTCCTGTAGAGTTTTTTTTTCTTTTCTCATATTTAGACCTGATGGCCTTCCAAACATGTGCTCTTCCTGATTTCAGTTTTTTCCGTACATCTTTCACCCTTTTAGTACAATAAAAACCACTGGTGGTGAAACATAAATCTGTGCCAGAGAGGAAACATGTACCATCTTGGAGGAAGTAAGGTACAGCATGAAGTAAATAGAGTACGAAAGGTTAATGGAAATGGCTCACACTAATTACTTTGATAACTTCTTTGATATACGCCTTTTAAAGTAGGGTACTTGCAGCAAACCATAAAATTCTTATTCTCAAAATCACTCCCACATTTTAAGTATACAATGTATGACACGACTTTGAAAGATTTTTTTAACTGATAACCTTGGCGAAAAACCTCTCAAGATCCAAGACTTCTAGAATCACAAGTCTAGTAATAGTCTGGATTTTTTTTTTAAATTCACTTCAATCAAAAACATACATGAGGCTTTTATATTTAAAATATAAACATTTTATATTAATCTCTGGTAACGATTTCCAGAGATGTGAAATTGAATGATCTGCTCTACAGAAGACTAATTTTAATGCCTAAGGTCTTGAAGAACAGACTGTATCCACTTTTCAATCCATTGTTCATATTCACAGACATTTCCAGTGCCCTTTACTCAAGGCATAGCCAGATGTTTTTATGACAATCCACAACACACTGCTGTAGAAAAACTTAAGTCTGCACAAACCAAATGCAAAGGGTACAAAATGTACCCCTGAAACTGAGATAAAGATTAACCCTTGTATAGTACTTCTGCTAAATAAATGTGTCAAAGTTGGTCTATCAACAGTAATTGGAAGCCTTGGAGTCTAAATGGACATAATTTTTAAAAGTCCCCATGAGTAGAGCAAATGTCACATTGTAGGTAAAGGTGTATCGAACTGAACTAGTCAGAGGACTTGGCTGAGATTCTTCCAGGAGAGAAAGCTGATAACTCATCCCTCGCTTGGTTGTAGTTCCAGCCATTGAGGTAGGTAATGCTTCTCAATCTTCAGAAAGTCTATGTTTTGGATTTATCTTACATACTGCTTTTTGAAAGATGTTTGTATTTATGAGTGTGGAATACCCTGGGGGCAGCCTCTCCTTGTGTGAGATATTAAGGAAAGGATTTAGGGACAAAGGTGGAATTATTCATAGCTAATCATCCAGAACATAATAGAACCAAAAAGTAAAAAATCTGCCACATTCATTTTAATCTGTATAGCTGAGGGTGCTCCATATTATAAACAAATTCCAGAATGTATTATTATTAATTGATTTATTATTAACTGTTCCATAATTATTACCTTCTCATAATAGCATGTATTAAGTCCAAAACTCTAGATTAAGTAATCCCTGAACCTCAGGAAGGATAAGAATGCTATTTTTAATGTGTGTACCAGTCTTAAGGACATGTTTGTTGTCATTTAAACATTGATACATAAACAAATAAAAAACATCAAATATCGTACTACCCGGAGCCCTCCCTCTTTGGGAGGAGTGGCTTGCTGAGAGGGCGGAGCCAGACATACTCATTGCCAGAAGTTAGCTACACAAGGGGCAAGGCTACCCCAGATATCTTAAAGATGAATGGGAGTGGGAAGGCAATGGAGTGGGGATCCAGTTGGCTAAATGCTACTCCCATTAGAAATTCCACACTGACCCGGAGACATGGGGAAGCAGTATTTTACTCAGAGACTCCAGGCAATACCTCTAGAGTTCCCAGAGGTTCTAGAGGTAGGATAATCATCAGATTATGTACTGTACACTATATTAAATTAAGAAAAGAACACATTATCTAGATTGGAGATGCTCCATATCCTTATCTATTTGTGCAGGAAAAAATGGGCCTGGTTTTTTATTGATGCTTCATATACTTTGATAAACTCTCAAAAGTGCCCAGAGGAATAAAAACGTGTGGATAACTGATTTAGATGGGAAAGGTAACAATAGTTTACACAAAACAACCATGGGTGTAAAAAAACTGAACATTGCAGTGCAATATAATATCTTTGTACAGGACTAATATCCCATTTTAAGGACAGGATTTCAAGAGTATCAACTTCTCTTTATCAAGTCATAACCAATACTCCGTCATTAAATGGAGGTTGATGCTCTTGAAAGCCCGTCCTTAAAATTGAATGTTAGTCCAATAAAAAGGTATTATTTTGTTCTGTAATCTTAATTTCTGTTATATCTACACAGGGCCGGCCTGACAATGGAGCCAAGTGGGGCAAC
This sequence comes from Spea hammondii, assembly GCA_029215755.1. Classification (NCBI taxonomy): domain Eukaryota; kingdom Metazoa; phylum Chordata; class Amphibia; order Anura; family Pelobatidae; genus Spea; species Spea hammondii. The sequence continues at coordinate 24,454,810 of JARDYJ010000008.1, forward strand.
CGCTCCAGGCGGCACTTTTGAAGGGGCGGCACTTTGCCGCCCCAAGCCCTTTTTTTTTTTTTAAAAAGCGAAAGAGAGAAAGGGTCTCTGTGCCGACTATGAGGAAATCTTCCGGCACTCAGCATTACAAGCCGGCACCGAGACCGAACAGGAAGACTCGCCGCAGAGGAGAGAGAGAGAGGGGCGCCGAGCGGGTACTGACAGCTTGGTAAGCGAAAACCACTCGGCGCCCCTCTCTCTCCTCTGCGGCGAGTCTTCCTGTTCGGTCTCGGTGCCGGCTTGTAATGCTGAGTGCCGGAAGATTTCCTCATAGCCGGCACCGAGACCGAACGGGAAGACTCGCCGCAGGACTGCTGAAAGGTAAGTACAAGGGGGGGGGGCGGCAAGGACGGAGGGAGAGGAAGGGTAGATAATGGGGGGGGGCGGCAGGGACGGAGGGAGAGGAAGGGTAGATAAGGGGGGGGGCGCGGCATTTTAAAATTCGCCCCAGGCGGCATTTTGCCTTGGGCCGGCCCTGCATCTACACTACAGGACTAACATAGCTATCCCAATTTACAATATAAGCATGAACTAATTTCGTAATTAATTGTACTTTCGTTGACACAGATGTTGTCATGAACAAAACTCTGCACTAAGGCCCCAGAATTAAAAAAAGTTTTTCTACAGCTGCTCAAGGCTTGCTGCTCAAGGCTTGATAGACTTGCATATTTTTTTGGTCACTGAGACATGGTTCTCACCCAGCTATCAACTTGTCACAGAAAAGGGGAGGAAAGGGGCACTATATGTGGTAAAGACATAAGATATACAAAAATGACCATTCTAAACTATACATAATTCCAGGTTTGGACTTCATTTTGGTAATTTGTCAACACCTTCTTGCAGCAAGGAGAAATCCAGTGATATTTAAACATGCGGGATAACCTGTTTTCAATAAGTGATGTTATAGTCGACATCGAGGCTGAATTTACTTTTCAAGCATTCTAGACATAGAAAGACTACAGGGGCTCTTCCATGCCCTAAAATTAAATGCTATATGGGTGAAGAATTAGTATAAAGTAGATGGTGCATTGCTAGAAACGTGTGGCTTATAGGCCACAATATGGCAAGGGCACCTTCTAACTTTACTCACTTTCCTAATCTACCATTATCTTACATTATAATTTAGTAAAATTAGATTTAGTACAATACTACACAGCCTGAGCTAGTCTTGATAAACCATGTATCTCTGTATTACATAGACTGAGCTTCGTTGATCACATGCATTCAGCAGGTCACCAAACAAATATGAATTTACCGTATGTTCCTGAAGTTTAACTGCTATATGACTGCACTGAACAGGTTAACATTCAGGCATGTTTTATAAGGTTCTTAAGAAATGTGAAAGGAAGGACATACAGTGCACTCCGCATGCATCGTTATTACAAGGGTTTTGTGTCCAAGCACAACACAGCGCAGTATTTTCCAAGAAGACTCTTCCCTTATTCCATTCAGCGGGAGTGCAGGATGCAAAGGAATGGACCTTCAAGGGTGGGGGTTTATTATTATTATTTTTTACAATACTGCCAGTATACACATTATATGCAGCTGTGAAGAATCATTACTCTGAAGAGTTTGTGATCTAATCTCTGTTCTGTGGGTGAGCCAAAATTTCCGCATTAAGATATAGAAAAGAAAATTACATTTTTTGAAAGGCATTGTGGGGGGAGGGGGCTTATGGAGTACTATAAATGCACTTTAAACAAGTGGGCTTATCAGATGAGACGAGCTCTGCCTGTAATCACAGTGTATGTTACCTGATGTACAATGTGCATGTATAGTACGTTTAGGGTTTGTGGGGTGTGAGTGGCGTTTGCATAGTGAATCCATTGAGGATGTATAGTATTGCGAGATGAGTGCAGGGTCCATGTATGGTAGTTATTAAAGTTTTTTTTTTATGTTTGTTATGGACTCAAGCCCAGATCTTATAAGAGTTTAGCAGAACCCCTGACCTCCCTATAGAATCTGCATAGTTGGAGCTAACATGTATGAGATATATATCAAGATCAATTAAGCTTGATTACTTTTAAATTGGTATTCTAATCTGTTACTTCACTGACCTAAACAGAACTGTGAACAAAGATACTACAAATATTAAGCGTGCAATCTTTGCAGCTAGAATCTGCCACTAATACAATTCCCACCTCCATCTATGGCACTATCTCGCCCTCTTTCTACATACATTACTTTATTCTACACTCCATTCCCTCTAGATTGTAAACTCGCTGGCAGGGCACTCTTTACCTAATGTAGCAGTTTGTCTTAGTCTGTAAATTCTAGTTTTGTCACTTATGCAGGGTAAGAAGTACTGTGTAAATTGTTGGCGCTATATCAATAAAAGATAGTAATAATAATAATAAACATATACCAGACCCTGATATAAAACCTAAAATTACTTGTAGACAAAGTAGGTGATGCAGTTTGGCAAGAGGAGGGGGTAGGCACAGACCTTAGTGTTTGCATACACCTTACAATCTATTGAGTGAGAGTACTGGGATACGAAATCCCAGCGATTTGTTTTCAATAGGCCATGAGGTTCAGCAAAAGCACAGTTATTTGATTGACTTGACAGCTTAGTGGGATGTTCAGGGGAGATCCTCTGGTCACCATTGACCACAATGCGGGCAAGTTGGGAGGTATGCTCTCATAAACTGTGGTTCTTTACGTGTGCAGGGTGAAAAAGCAATCCCTTCTTTCAGTTGCAGTTTTCTTGGTTTCTCATGTTGGTGAGTAAAACATTTCTGGACCGGTTGTAGAAGTAGATACTGATATTGTGCCCCAATTCTTATTTTCCCTCAATATTAAATGCTGAGCATCTCCTGCATCCTGTTTAGGTTCAGCTTGTTTCTTGTTTACACGGCTCCCCCACGCACCCTGTCTAAACAGGAGGCAGATGCTGGTGACGGGGGACAGTGACCATTCAGACCTGTGAGTCTGTTCTTTGGACGGACGCCCTGTTTATCCTACACTTCCCTTAACCGCTGCTCTCCCTGTGACCTGCTCACCCCCTCTTCTGGGAGGTCCGTCCAAATTTTTGCTGTGTGGGCCGAGTGTTGGACTCCAGATGCTGGACAGATGGACAGCAAAATTAAAATGGATAACATTTAACCCTTTGTATTCTGTGGTATACAGAATAGATTTGGATCTCTTGGAGAGACAACAAATCTGAGTTGTGAAAAATGCTGCTTTTTGTCATCTGTAAATGACGATCCCGACACACGCAAATATAAAATAATAGAACCAGACTGAACATCAGCCATTTTCCAAGCTGGATGAGAAATCTGTAAATAGGTGTACTGACGTTCAGCTCAGAAAGCATATAGCAAGTCCAGGCCTAAATATATCTACAAAAAAGTATTTAATTTAATCATATATTTTAATCAGATATTGTCTATTGTGAATCACCTCACTGAAATCTAAAGTCTTGCGTCAGTGGCCTATAAAGACAAATCCAAAGAACGTACAGTAGTGTGATGGGATGCAGAAGAGGCTGGTATTCTGGCAACAGTTTGCCTATAACCTCACAGGATCTTTGAAAGTAAACCTGCAGCATGCGGTTTGCTCTGTTTGTCTGTACACGACACAAACAAACCACAAGCAGCTGTACTGACACAAAGCTGCACTCGGAACACACTGATGCTTGTAAGAGTTGGCGTTGTCACTCATTACATGGATGTGTTTGTTTTAGCGATTAAACCGGCCAACAGGTGCACAGAACATTACATTACATTATCAGTAGTATGCTTAAGCAGTGGCATGTCTGAAGAAGGGAGACCTGGCAGAAGAAATGGCATAGATCATATTTGGCTTGTATTACTGGAATCGACTACCTTTTCAGGGCAGGATTATCCATAAAGAACTTTCTGGCTGGAAGCCTGGCTCTGTGGATACTTATCTTGGTGATCCAAACCCATCACAGGTTCTCCTGTCTTTTCTTGTTTAAACATGTTACGCTTGTGCAACAATAAATCATGTGGATAAGAAAATGGTTACACCGCAAGAACAAATAAGTGTTCAACAAGTGTTCAAATCTGGGTATATGAAATACTTGGCATATGGTATCATATACACACATTTATAAGCAGCTTCCCCTTAAGTCACACATAATAAAGTGTTTTTCCTTATTTATTTCACAAAATGTTAAGGCTCTCTGTTCTCTTCCTATACCTAAACATAATGTTTAATTTAGAAAAGCTATGCTTTGCCACTTTGTGCACCAGCACCCTTGTTTTGCTATTGGCAACAAATGGAAATGCTATTGAGGCAGGTGAATGAATGAGTCCAAGTAGACACATTAACAGGTAGCTGACACTCTTGCACCATTAACGTTATTGTACTTGTGTCCTAATTTTGACTTATCTAGGAAACTAGGGTCTATATGTACAGTAATGGTGGGTCCCAGTACATTCCCGTGGATGGAAATTAGATTATTTGTGAATGTTACAAAATTATATTTTATGAACGAGAAACTTAGATTTCAGCTGCAGTACCACTTTAAATTATCACATCAGTCCATGCAATTTAATCCGTATAATATCTGAATCCTATCTGATAATTGCAATTTATTTTTGTATGAATACTGCACAAATGCAAGGTAATCCCCTCCAGCCAGCTCCAGATCTCTCTTCTGGCTTGATTTCCATAGTCTCGCATGCGCATTTGATGATCCCACTTCAACTGGAGCGCTTTCATGTATATAAATTGATTGCCAAATCTGGCAGGTATTACAAAGAATGGAGCTGCAACATTTAAACAAAGTATTCTTTTCTTATACGCAAAGTTAAAAAAAATGCATATAAAAGCACTTATAAAGTACTTTAATATGCATACATGTTTGGGGCAGTAGGCTGTCCTTTTAACTGAACCACAAAAAATATCTTGGTGTGCAGTTAAAACATACCCTAATGTAACATAATTAACATAATGTAGGCTTACATTTTAATTTCCTAAACATGCTTGTGAATACAAAAATTATTTTGTGGCCACTGTATTGGATAATATTGCTAGTAATATTGTCGCATATTGCTTATTTAATCTCTGCCTCTCTCAGCCTCAAAACCCATCAAACTTGTCAGTTCTGTAATAAAGAAAGTCTAATTTTGTTTTCCTTTCATGTGAGTGTTTTGGTTGCTTTGGCAGGCTACTGCTCCCATTCCCTCTCTTCTGTCAGCCTCTAATGGAGCGTGAGGCCCCAGGCCTACAGAGGCCTAGTCCCTAGATAAAAGCCCCCAGTCAATTCCAGAAAGGGCATGTAACCCTTTTTCCTCTTTCTTTCTCATCTGGGTGGGCAAATGTAGAACAGCCTCTGAGCTGAACAAAGATTTTAATTATGACAGAAAGCATAAATATTAAAAGCACACAATCTTTACATAAAACAATATATCCTAATTGCAAGAATAAAAAAAAATGCTTGAGAAGTTATATGTTATGCCTTTTCAAGGCAGCTGTTTCCCCCCCACAGAACTTCCATCATTACTACACATCATACAGTAATGGTAACAACCTTGATACTTTTGGACTTGAGAAGGAAATATTAGTTAAAATACTGTGATTCTTGTTAAACTACCAGCTATAAAGGTATAAAGAATGTAGTAAAAAAAACATTACTACTACTAAAAAGAAATGTGTAAATGTTTTGCGAAAAAACAAAATAAAATGTGTAATGACGTTAAACAAAAGACAGCAGACAACTTTCCTAAGTTGGATCGTATTTTACTCAACAGAAGAAATGGAGCAAAAACCCCACACACAGGAGATGAGATTCACTCATTAGAGGGGCTGTTAAACTCATTTAAAGGAGTCTAACTCAACAGAATCGTTCCGACTCAGGCCAATAATTGCTTTTGTATATATTGACAAACTATCACTTTGGACAAATCCTGATGACACTTACTTGACCCTGACATTTAATGGAAATGAAGGCTTGGCTATATTTTTTAGGAGATACCACTCTTTAGCCTAAAAATGCCAAGCAAAACGCTCCAGATAATAAGCTCAGCATGGAAACATAAGTGAAATGTCAGAAACCAGTTGTCATGGGCAACAAATTACATTTTAATTAAACTGGCCTGTTGTCATCAAGACAAATAAAAGCCAGCAGAGTTGAGTACAGGCCCACGTGGATGCGAGGAGAGGATATGAGGTTATGAATGAATCCTCAGAGGATGCAGGGGAAGTAATGCATAATAAAATATAATTGCATTTAGAAATGAAAGCAATCTGTCTCCTTCCACCTGGCAAGGAGGCCAGGGATCAAATGACACCCAAAGAAGATGCTTCAAAATTCAAATATTTCAATTATAAACAACGGAGACAAAATTGCAAAAAAAATAAAAATAAACCACACAATGAAAAACATATTTCTTTTGCCAGCATATTATTACAAACCCATAAAGCCGGTTATCACGGTGTCAACTTTATCATAGCTGAAATGTACTTCATTAATTGAGGCAGATTTAATCATTTATCAATTGAAATACACATTTACTGTTGTAATTAGAAGAAAAAAGCAGAATTTTGGTTATCATAGTAATTTGAATCATGATATGGATGTGTTCAAGGCATCTTTGACTGGCCATCTGGTATTTCTGACAGACAGCACTCCATACTCACCAGATCTGTCACTCTAGCCACCGGCTGAATATGCCTGGTTGCATGTTGTGCTAGTATAGAATAATAATCATCCAAACATAATGGATGGCTGGTTACACATGGCTCGACATATGTCATTTGGTGGCCACTAGCCGTAAAGTGCAAGGTCCACCTACTCCTCTACTGACTCTAACCGACTCTAACTATATCCCACATTGGTTACCAAAATGGGGGAAAAATCAGAAGCAACTGAATGCCCTTTGTGGGATATAATAAGAGAAGAAATGTATCACCCTAATCTTTCTGCATATAACGGTATGAACTAAGATAACATTTCTTGCTGAAGTGTGGCCTCTGTCCCCCATCCCACCTAACTTGCTCCATCTTTCAACTGTCACTTTGTTTGCGTAAAAATAAACTTAAGCCGTGGAACCTCATTTTACCCCGGGGCTGAACCTCAAATACCGAATTTCCCCTGTTATAAGTCAACTGCAGGAAATGGGTAATAAACCCCCCACTGAAACCCCCCAGCAAACAAGTACTTCTGAAATGATTAATTCTGGCCCAATGTGCTTGTAATACCTGAATTCTTATCAATTAATGGGTGAGAAACTTCAAAGGATGATTTACAACTGATCTAATTGCTGTTAGCACTGAAATAACAAAACAAGGCGCAAGTCTAACCAGTTAATTCTGTCTGTCAAACTGCGGGATAATATTGAGGAAAGAACTGCAGGCTGGCTTTCACCGTGTGATGAAAAGGAGATATGGCCCATCTAGTAAGGTACAACAGCAAAATGCATTCAAATTGCACTTGTACTTGTGTCTCAGAATACAGGTGAGACCAGTTTTATACCAGTTTCTCATTTTACATATCAGATATTTTGTTGTACTAGCACATACATAATTGTAAAAACTGTCGACAATAGACATTGTCCCAGGCTCAGGTTTGTTTGGAGCAATGCACCTAACATCACTTACCCTTATATCACCACAATATTCCACACATACTATATTTTTGATTTGTATGCTTGCTTGTATTGAAATGTAATGTATTGGCATGCTGATGCTGTGTATGATGAAAGCATACCTAGGAACTCTCTGGGTTTGACCTGGAGCACTCCGGGAGAAGCGCCGGTTAAGGGCCTTTGGCATGATTACAGAATCTCACCTTCCTATATGTGCCTACGATGCACTATATTATGAACTGTGACATGGGCTATGTGTGCAATCTACATGTATGTACAACCACATTTATTGTGTAAATGTACAAAGCGGGATGGGCACTTTAAAGAAAATTATTCAGTTTAAGCTACTTTTACTATTTGGTTTAAAATTTATGGGGACATTATGGGGGTGGGAATATATTTTGTTTTGTATTTTTACCAATATATCACATGATAGGATGCACAGTTTACCCTAAACTGGGTATCTATGAATAGCTTAACTTAAAAATATAAAATAAAAAATATAAATAGGGTTTTTGCACAACAAAACTTAACGTTGCTTACTTTGTTTATTTGTGAAAGTATACATGCACTACTTGCAAATGCCGTCAGCAACACGCAAGGAGAGATTAATGCACTTACTGAAAGAGGATATCTATATAGTTCAAACGCTAAGGATGTCTGGAAATCCACTTCTGCTTTATGTGGCACGGAGCCAGCACTACATTCCATTGAATGGTGCAAGAAGCAACAGAAAGACTATGGATGAGGGGTTGCTGTTATTGAATCCACATAATATTGTATCTCAGGAGGCTTTCAATAAATGAAATGATTCAGATTTTTACAAAACTTTAATAAAGGATCAGATAAATGAATGAAAAATCCCATACCCAAAAACACCACTCTTCTATTTTGTTCCAAAGCTATCAAAAAACACATAAGAACACCCAGAAAGACCAAAAGGTTGCATAAAAAGTTTGACATTTGTCACAATACATACATTTGTAATCAAGAAAAAATTCAACCTGTACAGAAATAAAAAGGTATGAAGCAACAAGCACAAATGTCAAAACTACAGTTCTTAGAATGGGGCTATAGTAAGACAGAACTAGACAATGTACTAAATGAAGAATTTGAAATTGCTGCACTGATAGACTACAGTATAAAATATAAACAAGTAAAAAAATATGTAATAACATAAATAAATAAAAACATATTTTGCAAAGTGTTCAATAAAAAAATATTGTTTACAGGAGTAGCGAGATTTAAGAAAACATTGGCACCTAGCACATCTATGGAAGATGGAAGCAAAAAATAAAGAAACAATAGTTTTTTATAAATATACTTAGTACGTAGAGTAATAGGTCAGATAAGGGCCAAAATGATTTTTTTTCAGTGAAATGTGATAGAATTGAAATATAAAATGAATTAATTTTTAAATTGTAATAGCGTCATAGTATAGGGACTTTATAACAACATTAACCATATTAAAGATTAAAACTAAATAAGGACCCTTAGAAGCCTGATTTAAGATAATTAAACAAATATATCGGAATCAGAGAGGAGATTATATATAATCTTGACTTTGGCCTTCTACTTGAAAAATAATTAGAGCACCGATTCCTGAATATAGCCTAGGAATAGTAGCATCACATATAAATTAATCTGCGGACATCAGTAGCAGATTGTTGCAAGATTGTTGCAGAAGAATTTGCAAATGCACTGGGGTTGATCCCTAGCAGCTATGCAGGCACTAATGGATGCATGGGCAGTTTAACAGAAGATATCACAAATGACAACAGCTAATACCAAAATGGCAGTGCAAACAGGTAGGGACTGAGAAAGGATCAAGAAACAATGCAAAGGGTCATAAGAGAGCCACATGCAGGAACAGACAAGGTAACCAGATATATACCACAAGACTGGAATACCAAATACCACAAGTGAATCAAGCTACTTCGGAAAACACTGGCTTCAAATAATATCCAGGAAATTCAGGTACAAACACATTGTGAGTCAGTACCTGCATGCACATGTAGTGAGTGATGTTTATGCTTGGGACCCTATATTAAAGAGTCATTTGAAGAGTCAAAAGAGTGCCTAAAAAATGTAAAGTAACAAGACCATACCACACGGGTGAACTAGGCACCTGCCTAGGATGCTAAGCTGCTTTGGAGCTGCCACCAGATTCTCTTCCTCGTTACCAACCAAATGCATGAGGAGGGACGATGGAGACCTTGTTCCTCTAGACTGGCCCTGTGTGGAAGGGTGACAGTGAAAAGCAGTTTGAGGTCCCTCGAATATATAATGCATACCCTACCTTCTAATTATTCCTTTAGCATGGAAACCAATCCCTACATTCACACCGTAAATACCACATGACAAATTGTTGCTTGAATATTATCACGATCGGGTGTTTTTGTTTTCTTGTGTTATTACTGTTGGGAATGGGAAATGCCTGACAGTTATTATTCAATAAAGACATTGTTATTTACATTTTTTTGATAGAAGGAAAACAAATTTAGCTACACGTTTTAATAAATCTGTCACAACTTGTCAGTTCTTCGGAAGTATCTATTAGACTATGAGATTGTTGGGTTACGTAGCAAGCAAAATGAAATTCACAAATGCCAATATGGACAAGTCTGTGACAAAGACACACAAAGACACAAGGTATGTAATGTTTTGAAATCAGAACCGGTATCCTTTGTAGCACAAGCGAGTATACGTTTCAATCTGTTTCCCTGACAAGCTGCAGTGCTGACATTTTTAAACAAGAAGGTGTTCAGTATTTCCTGGCATCTCTAAGCCCCTAGGCTACCCTTTAGATGGTCCAAGCATTATCAGCAGCTGCTACTTTCTCTATTTTTTTCCCTCTATTTCTTTCCTTTGTGTTTCATAAATGTCATTTTAATGCACTTTTAGCCTCTGGTGGAACAAGAGTTAATAAGATATAATGGACAGCAGAAGCTGTTCTAGTCAGCTACTACTTCACGGTGCAAATTTTACCCACATGGGACTTAATGCACTAAAATTCAAGTTATCCATGTTTTTGGACTATACACTCTATTGGCAGGAATAGGATAACTAGGACAAGAAAAGATTTACATAATCTACCCATATCAACCCACTTAAAGATAGGGGATATAGGTAAAGTAATAGACAGAAAGTGAGGTTGGCTTAAAGACCCTCTAGCCTGCATTCTACATCAGGTGCCAATGGAATGAGCACCAATGGTAAAACTTAAGTTCTTTTAATAGTTGAAATATTATTTTTGTATTGTTATTTATATGTGTAGTAATGGAGACACTATTTTATGAGTTGAACATGGATAATTTTCTTTTGGTAGGCTTACTGTTCATGTATTTTTGAATCATTTAGTTAACTTTTATTCTACTTGGTTTGCCAACCGAAGGGATTTTTCGATAAAAAGACATTTAGTTGAGCTGACTTTAATGAATGGTAGGGTGACTGGTGGATGTGTAGGGAAATTATTGTTAACCAAAAACCCATTTGTGTGAAAAAGTGTACATGAGTTAGCATGTTAAATCATTTTGGTATCAATTATATACATTTTGCGTTTAGGTTACAACAGTATGCAAACTGGTATTTTGGTCCAATTCGCAAACTTATCTTGACTGGCAACTCAGATTTAACTCATCAGTCTTCAATAAATCCCATTTTCTGTCTCTGTTAATATAGCCGTAGGGTGGAGAAGGGTGTCATGTCTCTGAATTTGTCACTGGTTGTTGCTGAATGTGCTAGAACATTAACATTAAAACACTAAAATACAAATACTGCTCTAAGCGTTTGACTTATTTTGATCAACAGGAGAGATGAACTTGGTGGACTTTTTTTTTCCAACCTAAATCACTATGATGTGTAAAAGAGATGCAAGTCATGGAAAAAGTAAAGCAGATAGGAGAGTATGAGAGGAGCAGCAATATAAGGGGGGACAGTGTTCTTAAGGTCATGTATTGAAATTTAATTCTATAAGGTAAGACTCATTATGCCCACTACGGTTTCGCTCGCTGGAGTACTAGTGCCCTGGGGGGATGGTCTCACTGTCCCTGCTGTGCAACAATGCACAGCAGGGTTGTTCTTATGTTGCCCCACCGTGCTGCTGTGGGTGACCTCTACCGGCATGTAGTTCAGTTTTAAAGAGGAACACAATCACAGTTTTACATGCTGGGCGTGCACTTCCTTCTTCTTATATCTATAGCCCATGCAATAGCTATCTTGAGTCTCTGGGTGTTATATCTTTTTACTGCCTTGTTCTGAGTCCAGTGACTGGGAAAATAAAATATTATCCAAAGATAAATCAGAAAATAAACATTTAACCAGACAACTTTTTAAATATTTCTTTAATTGGCTACTGGTATCTGTACATTAGGTTTTGGGCAGTTCAACCATTACTCATACTTTCCATTTATACAGCCAAGTGATTCTGGTGCAGTTGAAAGGTGGACCATTTCACTTGAAATCATTTATTTGGGCAATGCTAAACCATTTGTGATTATGCATCCTGAGATCCTGCTAATTATATACATGGTACAGTGCCCTTATACTGTACAGCATAATCCCAATCATGCCCTCCTGAAAGATAAAAAAATAAAAAAGGTCCCATATCCCACAAGTGATGGTGTTAATTTGACTCAATAAAGAGAACAAGACGCTGTCCAATTTAAACTGCATTAGAGTGATGTAATGTTATGTTAAAACAGTTGCAAAGGTTTCCCTTTTCCATCCTCTAGGGGAACCCCTAGAAATGAATGGAGGCTACAGGCAGCTGTTTAATCTTCTTATATAGAAATGTCACCAATCAATGTAATACCCTTTATTTATTGTATCCAGTGCTGTGGAATTTATCCTGTGTAAATAAATTATCATAAATTGAAGCTGGCCTGAATGCCAACACTTTGATCTTGGCCACATATCATTTTCCCTGTACACCTGGTCACTTTAAGTCTTTAAATCCAGTGTTCTAAATAGTTGCTTTAAGGCGACAGTTGCAGAAATACTGAACATTTCTGTACACATTATGAAGTTAGATTTAATAGTTATACTATTAAAGGTAATAATGCCATTTTAGACCAGTCCACTTTCTCAGACTGAAGGATGATGGATAGCGGCTGATCTTAGGACTCCCTGGAACAGCCCCCAACATCGCTCTCATCTGGACACCCCCAGACCATCTCATGGAATTCGCTGAATTAAATTGATGGATGGCTGGGAGGAAGAGCCCAGAGAGAGTGATTCATTAAAAGTCTCACCCCTTAACTTTGTTTAGACATGGAGCACAAATCCAGGAGCAAACTGACCTAGAAAAGGTTAAAGGTCACTTATGTACTCATCAGTGGGCCTGCAGGAGTTATTCAAATTATATCTTTTGTTTACAGTGCCTTAAAAGCCCATTTCTCATCTACTGTCTCTCTTATTCATATCTGTCTCTTTTCATCCTCTGACACTCTCACTTCTCCAATTGACCAGAAATGGCCAGAATGGATTAACCCCATAAGAACTGTACTTTGTGAAATTTATTAACTACAATTATTCATTATATCACATGCTTCCTGGCTTCAGTTAACCTGTTGGTGTGATTTTGGATCTCCAGCTAAATTGTAATTCTGTACAATTGAGCTGAAGATTTAAAATCCCACCACCAACAGAATTTTGTAGTACTTCATAAGTATATTGTGGTAAGAACAGCAATATACGTGAAACACCTCATGTCCACCCAGCCCGTCCTGGGCAAATCTCTGCTGCTGTTGCTTAAAGCTATAAGCTGCGGTGGTCCTCTTTATTGGTTACCTAATTTAATTCCACAACGTGTCGCATGAGACCCTGTAAATGGCTCCAGGATGTTAACCCTGGCTGCAGTGCAAACGTAAGAAGAGTGTCAGGGACTCCTCCTGCAAATATTTACACGTAGGCAGGAAACTAAGCATACTTTTGGTATCCTGCAATGTCTCAGGCAGTAAACCCTGTAGCACATAAACCCACACAAAGGTATATACACAGGCTTTACTAAGACTTTTTATGTGTCTTTGTGACCTATTGATATCTTTATATCAGAGTAAGTCATTTAGAAGAAGAGTAATGTGTTTTATTGACAAAGTTTTATTTATAAACACACATTTGATGTTTATATACATATTACTATGACTTGTTGGGTTTGCAGAACACTCATTCCCAGCCAACTTTCTTAGCTCTAGAAAAATGGGACATCAGGGGAGGAAAGAGGGACATAAGGATTTATGTCCCAAAAAAACATCTGTCTTCGTTGGGATGTATGCTAAAGACATACGTTTACCTAAGGTCCTAAAACCCTAGGGCTGGCCAGTTGTCATGATGACTAGACTAAGGCATCTGGGGCGTGATGTGATTATGATATTGGTCTTAGTGTACACTCTGATCAGAGGCAGATATATTTTCTCCAGTAGCCCATCAGGAAATACGGCTGCAGAGGATGCAGAGCTTCCACATCTTTGGGTGGATACTTTTCCATCTAGATTAATTAAAATATGGATATCAAGAAATCTAGAATTTTTTATTGTATTTGGCTGTGATATTATATGTTGGAACACAAGTTTAGTGACCAACAACACCTTTGTCCTGTATGACAAGTTGCCCACCCAGCAACATTTTTATAGATTTTACGTGAGAGGTGTTTCCATCAATGTGCTGTGGATTTGGTGCTTAAATCAATAATTAGTCTTAACAGAACTTTACCAACATACACACCTTGTATATCATTCATGAATACATTTTACACATTTAACACTCACACAATAAACATCTATGTAAACACATTTACACATCTACAAGCACAAATAGTAATTAAGCACTGATCTCCCTGCTTTTTTACCCCTAATTAAGCCACAAACTGTTCGTTTTAACAGTGATTTGTATTGGAAAAAATTAATGTTTCCAATTCTGAATTCAGCTAAATATACCAGTACTGAAACTTTTCTTAAGGCCTGTCTTTACTGTTTGCCCTGTGATGGCCAAATAAAGTGTGACTGTGCACAGTATAATTTTATTGATTCCTAAAAACTGAGAACATGTATTATTCCCAAAAATCCAGGGTAGTTTTCTCATTTTCTATTGTTGACAGCTGTTTCGGTCTAATTTAGCAAATGTCTTATCAGTAGCTTTAAAATCTGTCTACATTTGTATCATATTCGACATTTACTGTATCCTCTGTCAAAGCACCCAACCACAGACTGGTTTTAAAATTAGTAAGAGATATCGCAAAGTAAGTAAAGGTTGCTTGTCCTGTTATGACATATTGTTGATTTTAAAGTATGGAGCGACATCTAGTGGAAATCTATGTTATAGCAACTGAGTGTTCAGCTGGACTGCAAAGTAGAATAGGATACAGCCAAGTTGAAATGCACCTATAACTAGAACATATTAACCTTTAATCCAGGACAATAGTGATAACTGGAAAAGTGCATTGTACATATTCAAAGTGAGTGGAGTTGAGACATAATGCTGGGGTTGCCACCTTGTGGTAAAATAAAATTAGGGACACTTCCGATTAGCACAAGTCTAAGAGCATTTAGTAATATAGAGAGACATCACAGTTATTTGCAAAGAAATCTGTTAACAATTGCAAATATAAATAATATTCATAAAATGACTATTTCAGTCTATTTGGTAAATAAATATTTCAAATAAATTGGATGTTGCCCCTAATTTAATCAATATAATTAATTTAAATTCTCCCCTGAAAGAAATCTCCCAGGTTAAATGGAAAGAGCAAAATTAAAAATACAGATTAAACATAATCCCAATAAATGACATGTTGATTGACAACCTGGAAATAATAGATTAGTAAACATATGGCATAGAGGGAAAGCTATTGAAAAGATTGCTAAGAGGGCTATTGAGGAATGTGTTCTATGCAACAATATCTGTTGTAGGTGCCAATATACTTTTAAGAGTCATACCAACTTACTTTGCTTGTTTTTTATGAAACTATGAGCCACAATGTGGACCAGGAAGAAGTAATAAATGCTCTTTACCTGAATTTTGCAAAAGCTTTTTGTTCTTTGCCACACAATATTTTACTATATAAAATACGCATGACTGTTTACCAGACAGAATACAAACATTTTACAGTTGAACTGAAGTTTTGAGTGGGGTACCCAAAAGGTTTTGTTAATGGGCAACATCTCCATATTTGTGGAATATTTTTATTGATTTATGTAGATTACACAAAATTTAAGATAATTAAACCAGCAGCATCTCATCTTCCTACAGAGGGGTTTAAGACAAAACAGAAGAGATAGTTAAATAGCAGCTGTGTTTCAACATTGAAAAATGTAAAATTATGCATTTGAGGAATATTAAGCATGTTAATTATAGACCAAGCACCTGTATATTGGGAAATCCTCTATGGAAAAGGATTTGTTAGTCCTTGTCAATTATATTTATTTTTATGGGCAATGCATGTATAGGGTGAGAACATATATATATATTTGTTAGACCACATCTTGAACATTCAATACAATTTGGAGCACCATTTCATAAAAAAATCCACTTCGTGTAGCTGGAAATGTTGCAGCTAACTGCAATTATTTAGAGAAATGATGCCCATTTAGGTATATGATTACTATATATATATATATATATATTCAAAGACAATTCAAACACGTTTCTGGGGATTTTCTTTTCATTCATAGAGCTTTACAGACAGGGCAGGAATGACAAATTCACTGCATAATTTTGAAAAGAGGTTGGTTGCCTTTCTAGCGAGGTATTTAGGGTTAGGGCAAGGTAATGTTAAGGCATTATTGCCTTTGGATATTTTTTTTTTTTTTTGCTTTCTTCTGGATTAACAGATACGGGTATGGAAGAGCTGAACTCAATGTACTGTGTTTACCCAAACAACGTGACTGTAGGTTTTAACATGTGAGCAACGTAATCCTCACAATGCCTGATTCCCCCCCACACACACACTATTAACCACATAAAGTCCTGCAACCTTAATTTCTAAATTCAGCATCGTAGTGTTATTTTACTTAATTGCTAGTGTAAAATTACCTTTTTGTTGTTTTTGGCTATCTCAGGGGTAGTATGTGCAGCTACAGGCATTACATTCAACTGACAAGGCAGCATGTGTTACTAGAAAGTTTAGATAGTGTCCATATGTGGTTAGCGAAGCTTGAATCCTGCAATTCACTAACAGTCTAATATTTAAGAGCTTCCCATAACTAAACAAACTGCCCTCTTTCCACAGGGTTGCTCCTTTAATTAAATTTGAGCTGCAGGGGAGCTAGCATACACTTCTTTATCTGCATTGTGAAACCCATGTGTAGAAGACTCCATAGTGTAGGAAGAAGTGGCAGATGCTCTTCTGTGTTTGGGACAGCATTCCTCAGGGGCACTCAAGCCTTTCCTCCTCAGGCACATCTCTTCCAGCTTCTCTGTTTCTGTTAGCCAGAAAATGGGACATCATTTTATTGCTTTTATTATAAAAACAGAAGAAAAGAATGCCATATAATTTACAAATTATTAACACTACTGTGGTTTACCTTAGATGGCACTTTAAGTATGGTATCTGTTTTTTATATGTTTTTTTATTGGTGGGGAGTGGGCAGGAGGTGGACAGAAGCTACACAGGTAGTGGAACTAGACATTATTCACAGGTTGAAGATTCTATCCTGAGGAATCGGCATACGTGGGAACTCCAGGTCAAACCCAGCAAGTTTTCTTTAATAGATATGGGGGTTACATCAGAAGGCAATCCATGGAGCTGGACTAAGAACAACAGGCCGTACATTATGTCTTCATGCTCACTCAGCCAGCCAGGCATATTCAGCCTCTAGAGCAGCAGATTGGGTGAATATGGAGTCTGCCAGTTGCCTGGTGTGCCAGATGACCAGGCCTGCTGCATTGATTATGACAAATCATAAAAGTCATTAACAGATTCCATTAGGGGGATCTGCCTCCCTATTTTGTGCCAGCGAAACACTAGACACTAGAAGAATCTCTTTGAGCATATTAGACAAATTCCAACCACAAAATTTCCTCTGCACAAGTAACCCAGCGACCAACAGAATGAATGATCACGCTGATAAGTTAAAAAAGTCTGATCATTTGTGTGAAATTGTGTGTAAATAGCAATCTAGAATTAGGAATGTAGTATTGCATGTTACATGTGCTAGAGCAGGGGTTCTCAAACTGCGGCCCTCCAGCTGCTGCAGGACTACATCTCCCATACTCCTCAGCCAGCCCCTTAGCTGAAGGAGCATTATGGGAGATGTAGTCCTGCAGCAGCTGGAGGGCCGCAGTTTGAGAACCCCTGTGCTAGAGCATCTAGTGTTCAAGGAAGAATATGGCGAAATATAAAAAATGCCGTGGATGTAACAAATAAAGGTACGCTTAGGACATAAACAACCATAGATTGCATTATTATTTTAATTTTCCTCTCTCTTCTCATATTTTGGTGTGTTTTACATTTTCTTCAATATGTTGTGGGTTCTTTGTAACTAAAGCAGCATCTAGAGGCCCTAGCATGTGTGTGTGTATATATATATACGGTATATACCGTAGTTTTAGCAATAAAAATTAGCATTTTTAACATCTTCACATGTATGATTACGCAAATCAATGTGGGCTTGAGCTACATGCCTGGCTCAGGATGGCATTAACCGTAAACCAGACAAAAATAAAATAAAAACAGCCAATTATTCAACTTTTTTTAATTTTCGTTTATATTTATTTTTGGTGATTTTGCAGGAATTCTGATATACAGAATGTATGAATCAATTGTTTGTTGTTTTTATGCCATACAAATTGTGGATTGAGACTAATTAGCTGGTTTTACATAAATAAATCAGGATAGACAAACAATTTCAGGTTGTTAATCCTGTAATTGTTACATATGTTTCATGTATCCTTCTGATGGGAAGCCCAAGCAGAAATTATGGGCAGAATCCATAAAAAGGGTCCTTTCATGTAATGTTTGGTTACTGGTATATGTCTCAATGAAAATGCACTAGGTGAAAGTAATAGACTAATAAAGAGTATAATTAGTCTATAGCTGGGGCTTCTGTTCCTGTGTCTGGAAACATGTTCTGCTTCATGTCAAACTCATCGTCCTAGCAATACAATTTGTATCTCTTACCCACTCCACTGGGAACAATTATCACTAATTAACTCTGATAATTAGAACCATTAAAACAAAGGTTTACATCTGCTAAGAAGAAAGAGAATCAAAGACATGGGATTAAGTCATTCATTAAATCTAATCTTACTGTTTTTCCAAAATCACTTAATAAGGAGGTCACATCACATAGGTAGGCTTTCTTCTAAGATGATATTCTAATATGTAAATGTTATAAATGAAAAATATTAATATGACTTCATTGTGTTTATTAAATATATCAGGTACTGACAAATGTAGCATTCCTTTATAACCATGGCCATCTTTAATATTAGTTGGGACCAAGGCAAGACATTGCTTGTCGTATAAGTACAAGCTCCATCCCTACAGTCATCACAATAACCTCACTTTGTCTTAGCATTCCCTTTTCCCCGTTTTCCATCTGATTACCATTTCCTTTCACCTCCTTGCATTTTAGTGGGGTACAACAAGTAGTTGCTGTAGCCCCTGGGATATTTTGGGCACTGGAGAGCTCTTTACACTCTTAACGACAGCCACTTGTCCAATTGGATAAAATACTTTCATCAATGTTCAATAGGAAAGATTCAGCTCCAGTTTAAGAAACCTTATTTTGATTTCCTTAATAATGTACAAGTATTCATACCTGGTCATTTAATACTTAGCTAATTTCCAAAATGAACACACATACATATTATATTACATTAAATGTATTTATAAAGGGCCAGCAACTTCTGGTACAAATGAGAAGAGGGCCCTGTTCTTGCGAGCTTACAATCTAGTCGGTGGTTGAGGGGGAAGTGAAACAATAGAGGAATTGGATGGAGGGGAGTTGATCGAGTCCAGATGATCTGTAGATTGTTGATCCTTCAGACAGCTTGATTAGGATGATGGCTGAGAGTGTTAGGAAGAAGGGTTGTATGCTTCTCGAAAAGGGTGGGTTTTCAGAGAGTTTTTCAAAGTTGTGTACGAGGGAGAAAGTCCAAAGGTACGGGTAATATAGTGCAATATAATGTATATATATATGTGTATGCATATGGACAAGATTGGCAATGAAAAGTGGCCCTGGAGCAAGAGGCCATGGATAACACCACGAAAAAACGTAATGTCATTCTCTGGAAAGAGGACATTAATTACAAAATTGTAGTCTGAGTTGTGAATTATAGAATTTTGAATAGTGGCAACTTTGTATCAGGAAATATTTTGCAAATATTTTCTCTACCCTTCCAGCCTTCCTTTAGATATTTTTACCCTGTCTTTCCTTTAACTATCTCCAGTGCTTTTTCTCCCAATCTTGCCACACTCAATCAAACCTATATTAATTTCCCTCAAGGGCTGCCTACCCCAGCATATTACCTGCTGTCCCAAAAATGTTCCAGTGACACATAGTGGCCATCACTTAGTTTCAAGTTAAGTTGCCATTGCCTTTAAATGGCTTGTGACTTATAAGTTCCCATGCAACCATTCTGTCTGCCTTCATTTTTTAAATAGATATTTATTGATAGCAAACACACAGGCGAGTAAAGTGACAGGTCCCATAGTAAAATATGTAAATATAAATAATAATGTTCAGCTCCTAAATACACAACTACAACTTGACAGTATACAATAGGCCATTTAGGACATTCATAATCCAATCAATGCAATTAGCCACATATACACTGAAAAATGGGCAGAGAACCAGGGCCATATGCAATATCTCCTGGTTGTTGGCCCTGGAGGTTTACCGTTCTGTATTGTGTGGTTGTGTAACCTTGAAAGGGAATAAGGGGATTCCTTGCTAGGGCTCTGAGACTAATCCTGAGATCAGCTTTATCACCACTACAATCCCATGCGATTTCTGGATGTTCTTGTGTTTACACTGCATGACAAATGTTTGCATTAGATGGGAGAGGGCAGACAGGTGAAGAAAAGATAACATTGTATACGTTATCTTTTACTCCTTATCTATGTGTTCATCAATGTTTGCAGTCACATCCTCAGAACAACCACTAAGATGGAGCCATCAGTGTAGATATTATCATGCCGTACATAGTATGAACAGATTTAAAGAAGAAGAAAACAGAAAACCTAGAGTTCAAAGCTTTAAGTCCAGATATAGTCATCATATTTGCAACTTATAAAAGTCTGGAAACAAATATGCTGGCTAGCGTAGACTTCTTTTTCATGTACTCCCTTGTGGTCTAAATTGAAACAGCGTGATATACCGTCATATACCTGCCCTCTGGCAGTGAATACAGATTACAAAGAGAGCCGGACCTGGCCATCAGGCTATGGTGCTTCCCATGTTAATTATGCATGGTCAAGTCGGTTTTCCATAATGTATATTAAAGTGTTATATTGAAGCCACGCTTCTTGTGCAAACCTGCACTTTAATGAATAACCCCCTAAGTATATCTTCACCTTTATAATGCACAGCATATGGAGCCACAGTGATAATGCATGTTCACATAAATCACTTGATTTGACCCTATAACAGGGCTCCAGTATTATCAGTAATCCATTAAGGATCTTCTAGATTAAAAGCACCTTTGAGCAGCGTCCTCCTTATCTCTTGTTTCTGTAAGTCAAATTGTTACGTTATGCACTACTCGTTATGTCCTGTTTACCCATTGTGCAGCACTGCAGATTATGGTGATGCTATTTAAAAAATAAATAATAATTATAAGGGTGAACTAAAACATGGGTTTACTCTTTTAAATATCTAAAAGAGGCCTAATGTGGTAAGATACTTTGCAAGAGTCTCTCTTCTGGACAGAAAGTGCCTCTTTGAGACCCAAATCCCTCTGTACAGATTGGAGGAAAGAAGAGAGGAAATGGGAACATTGAAATAAATAATTTAATAAAGTGTACAAAATACGTTTGTTTCAAAAGTAGAAAAAGAAGGGCTCATAAGCTAAAACTAGAGCATCAGATGTTTTGATGTAATGTAAGAAAGGTTTAATACACTGAGAGGGTGGTAGATAGGTGGAACAGCCTCCCAGCTGAAGCTAATACAGGAAGGTAATTTAAAAATTAAAGGGATATGCAAAAAGTTACCTGAATCTCAAAGACCAAGGAGGTCCATCAGGAAAACTGGGTAGACCAGATCATTCTTAGCTGCCGTCAAATTCTGTTTCTATGTTCCTTTCTCCTTACTTTGTGTCATCACACCTCGTTTCAGGCAATACAGCCAATGCCTACAGCAATTAGGGAGCAAGAAAAAAACCTCAGAAACACTTTGGGTTCCTGGTTTACAGTCATTGCGTTATTTTAAGAATCACCTATTTAATTTTTTTAGACACTTCCATAAGTCTTTGGTTTTTGGAAATGTTCTCACTTTCTTGCCACCATTTTCTAGACTGATTATCTACTAAGCTTCTGTATTATAAGTTATGTGTGGTGTAGCCGCATGTCTACATGCCCCTTGGCTCTCATCCCAGAATGATGTAAAGTAATAGTATGTATATTATATATATAGTTTTGTAAAAAAGAAAGCACACCCACCTTGAGTTGTATGGTTTTACATATGAGGACATAACGACAATTATCTGATCCTTAGCAGGTCTAAAAATGAAGTAAAAACAACCTCAGATAAACAACATATGACATATTATACGGTGTCACGATTTATTCAACATAAATAAAGCCAAAATGGGAAATCCATGTGTAAAAAAACAAAGTTCACCTTATGATTCAATAGCTTGTAGAACCACATTTAGCTGCAATAACTTGAAGTAATTGTTTTCTATATGACTTTATCAGTCTCTCCCGTTATTGTGGAAGAGTTTTGTCCCACTCCTCTTTACAACATTGCTTCAGGTCATTGAGGTTTGCGGCCATTTGTTTATGCACAGCTCTCTTAAGGTCCCACCACAGCATTTATTATCATTATTTATTGTTTTATATATCGCCATCAAATTCCGTAGCGCTGTACAATGGGTAGACAGGACATAACCAGTGGTATGTAACATAACAAATTGACTTACAGAAACAAGAGGTTAGGAGGGCTCAAAGGAGCTTACAATCTAGAGGGAGTTAGGGTGTATTACTCAATAGGTAAAAGGTAAAATGTTAGAGATGGACCAGCCACACTAGTATAAGTATAACATGTGCTATTTTATATTACTTTATACTTTTTATTCTGTAAAGTATAAATAAATAACCTTTTTACATTGCTCCTGGGATCATTTTCTTTTTTATCAAGAAAATGTACCTTTAAATTGCTCTTAACCACAATTTTTTATTTTTTATTTTTTTTTTATAAATAATTTATTGGAATTTTTCAAATATATAAAACACATATCAAAAAGATACAGAGCATATGAAGAATATACACAACAATTCTTTGGTAAACCAGAGTTACAACTCTTACTGATACACAACCATTAAGGAAAAAATGAACTACTCTGGTCCACTTCACATAAACTACAATAATATCTTTAAACAGTACTAAGACGTATATAAATCTTCATATTACCCAACATTCATACACATACACGCAAGACGCAACCAAACGAGATTGGCGGTGGGAGGGGTAGAGGTTGAGTTATCGGTAACTATAATGTACTCCGAGGACACTATACCCATTGGGGTCTTTCAAGGGAATTAAGGTTAGTACCCAAAAGAGTATATCTATGTGATAGAGACAGAATCGTTTGAATGAATATCCGTAATATAATTAAACCACAGGGACCATATCTGGTTATATCTCAGCAGATTTTGATTCATCAGAAATGTTTCTCCATCTTAGCTTGGTGGGTAGTTTGATCCATTACTTCTTTCCAAGTAGGGGATTCAGCTTTCCTCCACAATTTTAACCAACACCTGCGTACCACACCATTGCTGCTATTTCATTCTTAGGAGAGGATTGTATCGCCCATATGTGCCACATTTTTATCTTATTTTTATATATACCTGGAGTATAATTATACCGTCTAGAGCTTTTTCTATCCCCCTTGTTTTATATTGGGAGATGATAAGGGCATGGACAAGAGCCTTATTGGCATCCTGAGTTAGGAAGGGACGGATGCGAGCAATGTTTTTAAGATGGAGACGGCAGTTTGACAGTTGGTATGAGGTGTTTGTGCTGATATGCTATGGCGCTGTGCATTATGGACAAACATCTCCACTTTAGTCTTGTCTGTTCAAAGGGTTCATTGTTCCAGAAGTCTTGCGGTTCGTTCAGATGTAGATTTCCAACCCTAAGCTGTGCTGCCATGTTCTTTTTAGAGAGAAGAGGCTTTCTCCTGGCAACTCTTCTAAGCAAACTATACGTGTTTTTTTCTTTTTCTAATTGTGCTGTAATGAACATTAACATTTAAATGCTAACTTAGGCCTGTAAAGTCTGAGCATTGCACGGTCTGAGCTTAGGGTCAATTTGCTGGGACGCCCACTCCTGGGAAGATTGGTAACTATCTTGAATGTTTTCCACTTGAATAATCTTTCTTGTTGTAACCCTTATGGGTTATGTGGCCTTATAACCCTCCTAAGATTGATGGGAGCAACGATTGCCTCACTAAGGTCATTGCTGTGTTTCCCCATTAGCATTGTCTTAACACACACCTGAATGCTCTAGACCAGCAGTTTTTATAGAGGTGGTCACGCTTACTGATGAGCAATTAATCAAGGGCATTTGATTAGCGGCACCTGTCTGCCACTTAGCATCTTGATTGGAAGCAATAAGGCTGTACTGAATTTTTCCCCATTTTGGCTTTATTCTTGTTGGAACAAATCATGACACAGCGGAATATATCATGTGTTGTTGTTCATCTGCGGTTGTATTTACCTAATTTTAGACTTGCTAAGAAACAGATGATTGTTACCACAGAATTCTATGATGGTGTACTTTCTTTTTCACACAACTGTAAAAACTAGATAAATTTATCTATCAATATGTACATTTCTGTCTTTCTATTAATACTGTAAAGCCCTTTTTTGTTGTATCTGTCTGTGAGTTTTATCAGCTCTGTAAGGGTGGATTAACCAGTGGCATATTTATCATCAGTGCTGCCCTAGGTCTATCTCACGCAATGCCACCAGCCACTTCCCCGGCACCACCGTGCTTCCTGCTGAGCGATGGGATATGATGTAATATCCTGGTGCTCTGCCTTTTAAGCTGTGCAGTGCCGGGTGGAAGGTAACTAAGGAGGACTGTGCAGACCAAAGCCTTTTAAAGTATTTGATCTCAGGACCCTTAGCGACAATGTTGGAAACGTCCCTGGGAATAGTCTGCAGGGCCAGAGTTCCATAGCCAGGGCTGGGTAAACTCCGGTCCTAAAGATGGGTAATAAAACCAGGGTTCTCAAATGAGCTCCCTCTCCATAATCGCCACTAAGTGTTGCCCACCACATGCATTGTGTTACCCCAAAAGAGCAAAGAAGTGTGACAACAGGTATCCGTAGCAACGCAGTTCCAATTGTCGGAGGGCATCACCGCGGTTTCTAGCCACTGCACAGTTCCATGAATTTGCAGCTAGGTCCTGGTCAGGCCAGACCAGATGAGGTTTTGCGATCACCCTGTGCCCCCAATAAGCACAGGGTGACTTAGACATAAGAGGGGACTGGGCAGGCAGGCAAGGAGTCTCCCCTGGAATCCATCTGGGCCCCCTACCAAACTCAGATCTGCCCCCATGTGTCCTCAGCCTCAGGGGGTTAACGTAAGAACAATAAAGATGTGGAAGTCACTGCCTGTAGAGGCTGTGCTATGAAATTCAGTTGATGCCTTTAAATATGGCCTGGATGATTTCTTAGCAATCAATAACATACAGGTATAGAACTGGTTATAAGTACATGATTAATTACAGCTTGTTGATCCAGTGAGATTATTCAGTGATTTTTGGAGTACGAAGGAATTTCCCCCTTTTTGAAGCACAATTAGAAAAAGCGAGGTTGGACCTGATGGATTAATCTTGATAGGTTGTAAAGTAAAACTTTGGAAGCTGTGATTGATCAGTTTTACAGCTGAGTGGACATTTCATGGAAGATAATCTGATCTCTTCAGTTAGCCCGCGATCATCCCTATTCACAAAAAGCAGGAGAGTAGGACAGTGAAATTGAGACCGTCCCACACAAAAAGGCACGGGCATTGCTCAGAAGATAAATAGATTGAGAACGTTATTCATTATTCTGGCTAGAAAACATGAAATTTAATCTGTGTTTTGGCTCATAATTGTCAAAAACTGTAAAATGAAAAACAAAACGACATCAATTTTCCCCTCTTGGTTTCCCCTTAAATAATGATGATGGGATGATGTAGTAACAGGAGGCATACTGCACATTTATTTGAGTGTAATTAATCCATAATAAGTAGTGAATCAAAAACACCTTGATATCACAGTGTAAGCTAATCACTAGACTCGATCATGCTGTCTTTACAATGAGTCCATGCCCATGGTATTTAGAGAATTGATTTGCTATAGTGGAACCACTCACTGTAATCTTTATTTCTGCTAGAATGGACACCAAAATTTTTTGGCTGCAACCAAGGTTTCGCTTGACAATACATATTTCAGCGACCCCTTGAAAAAGGAGAACCGAAACGGCGTAGGGGAAGTGGAGGCTATATTTACTAAATGGGTAAGCACTAGAGCATTTTATGGACATATTTTCGATTGATAATGATTATCGGATTATCCGTGTATGTTTGCGATTTTGCAAAGGTACAACATGTTATAATGGATACAGATGTACTCCATAGTGAGTAATTGTTGTGATAGCACCTTATCCTTATTTATTTATATTATTGTCCATATGCACATAGGTAACTTTATATATGCAATCATAGTTCCTCCATATGCTCGGAATTGTTTCCAAGAGACCTTTCTGTCCAACTTTTGATATGCTGTATGTGTTTTTATATTTTTGTATAATAAAGCAATATATTTTATAATAGAAGAGCGTGTTTGGAACTCTTTTTCTCTTGGTATACAATTTATCATGAGTTTCCCTATATTTAAGATATGATCCTTATACACACCAAGAAGTCTATATGATGATATTATATATGAGAGGTGTTTTAGGATTCTTTTGTGTTATAATACATATGGTTTGTCTAATAAAACTGTGAGTTGATTCATTGCCAAAAGTGGGACTTATAATGGGGTTTTGTGCAAGTCTCCACTAGTATCATACCTATCAGTAGCCAACTCTGACCCTTGTGGCGTTCATGGTAATCACGCCTTTACACAGCCAGCTGATGTCACTTATGGGCACAACAAGGAGAGGGCCCAAGAAACATCTGATGTGGGCTCCTAAAATAAGCCTAGACTTGAAGCAGCTGCTACTTTTGCCCCACATGTCTACGGAAGTTCTCAATCTTTCCACTAATATAGATTATTTACTGTGTTGTAGATATGCACTGGGCAGATCAGGTCCACAACTCTTTGCCAAACTTGAAGAGAGAAGATATGAGCAGTTACTAGTCTCCACTAGGACTCTGAGGTCTGCCTGTTCCCTGTTCCTGAATGCTGGAATATGATGTCATATCCTGGTGCTCTATAACAGCAGGGGTGAACAGGATTTTGGGATGGAAGACTTAGGAGATGTCTGTGATGGGTGGTACACAGATCTCAGTTTAACTATGTGGTTGTTGAGGAGTCCCACGGGACAGCTGCTGTGGGCCACTATGGTAAACCTGGATCCAGGAAGGCTGCCCCTTTTTGCCCTGCGCTAAAGACAGCCCTGTTTAATGCCTCCTATACAGAGCAGGAGAGGAGATGTTCCAGGCATAATGTCTCTTTTAAAGATGCGCTGAGCCAGATGGAAGTAAACTATGGAGGCTCTGCCAACTCAGCAAAGTGCACCAAAGTGTTCATGGCCCGGTTTACCTAGCCCAAGAGCCTAATCCCCAAAAGAGTGACTGGCTCCATGTTATGCAGCAGAGAGGCTACCGCCCCTGGACTTCCAGTTGTATACCACTGATTATTATTAATCTAGATGTTTCTAGAACCATCACCACAAATCAAGAAGAACTCTTTCACAATCAAAGACATCTCCTCCGGATCCAATGCATGCCTTTAGCATGGATCTCATTTCTGTATGTTTTCACATTTCATGTTTGTAATTAATTTTTTTTATAATTAAAACCAAATTCTTTATCTGTAATTTTAAAGGGTGTGAGCAACTCCCAAAAATGAGGTATTCCTTTGGTAATCAGTGACAGAGAAGGAATGACAGAAGTTCAGAGTCTGTGGGATTCTCTGTATGTATTTTGATATGATAAGTGTTATCAGCACATGAGAGGAATTTGGTGTCATGCTCTGTGCCAGTCAGTAGAACATTAACCCAAAGGCCAGTCAAGAGATCAGTAAACTTAGGTCAGGGACAAAGAGATGTCTGATGTGAAAGGTCACAAGACACTTCAAACAAAATACTTAGTTACCATTTCCTAACTGTTGGCTTATGCTGCCCTGAATGTGATAGGAACTGATTACTCACTTGTTTTCCCAATTTCATTGGCAATAGTACCAAAATGTTTAGACAGTCAAATGACACATGTTAAAGCTTAACATTTGTTGATGCTTCACATTGCGTTCTAAGGAACTGGTTTTCTGATCCTGAAGTGATAGATCTGAAAATTGGAATTTATTAGTCGCCCATGTATTATTTAGATTTCTTCTTGTTCTTCTTCTGAAATTACTAAAACACAATTGTATAATGAGGGAATGGCAATTACTGGACCAACATATGTCATTTAATATTTGGCTTAGCATCTTGACCTACCATCAAGTCAGACACTTCATCCACACCCAGATTCAAACACTCACAGACAGTGACTGGTCCAATTCCCTAGACAACCTAATAGAAAATGCCCCTGACGTGGGATATTCTATTCCAACTATTCTCCGACTCATCCGACAGAACATAGACCACAATAAAATATCAACAGGACCCAAATATTGCCTCATATGTTTCCAAAATCTAACTATTCCAGACATACTAACGGCATACACAAATGAGATACTCTGTTTCCGCCACAATGTACAGAGAAATGTTTTAAACTAGAAACAATGCAACAGGAGCATACATTTAATCTGTACAATAGAATTGTTGGGTGATGATGGGAGAAGTGGTGACAGCATGTGATCAATGCAGAATGTAGATAATTGACATCTTGGGAATCATGTTCTGTTACTGGTTAGACACAGAGGTGGGGAGCTTTTTGTGTAGGGGCTCGAGATGGGATGCATAATTCACTTCTTCATATATATAAGGCAACTGCACCCTAAATATCGAGCTTCATCCTTAGAGATGGGCCCATCCACACTCCACAGAAGACACAAGGCACCTGAACATTTAAAAGAGACAAGCGAATACGTAGTTTTGTTTATTTATACATTATGTTTATTACAACATTGTAATTGTCACACATTTTATTTACACAAACATTATTTTTTTTCTTAATCATACTCTATTGTATCCAAGGACGCTGCAACAATTAAAATGTCATATTTGATATGTGCAGTTGATCTTCCTTATTGCAAGTTGTCCTACTTACCATAATGTTGTATTCATCCTTGTCTACAATAAACACAATAAATACATAAATAGGAGTGCTTTTCTCTCAAGCCCAGGGAGGTTTTGTTAGACCCCCCCCACACCACAATGTCTGCCGAGCCAGCGCTGCAGCTGGTGGCAAGTATATCACGTGCCAGTAGATGTTTTTGGCCAAGCACATCTCCTCCATAGAAAATAGCTAGAGGTGGGCAAATGCATATTAAAGGTTAAAGTGCATATAATGCACAAAGTGTCCCTTAAAGACAACGGATTGTCCTTAAACCCATCAATGGCAATGCATTGTGAGCCCGTACATGGACGCGCTTTGTCATGAAGTCCAGTTAAATTTTTTACATGTATTTTGTCCATAATATTTTGTATATAGTCCTATCTATTTAGTACATTTCTGCAAATCTGCCTTTTCCTTCTGATGCTTTTCATCAAAAAACCAAGCAACCACTACCGGTACTAAAAATCAATACACCAACTGTTCTCTAGCTAACTGGGAGATTACTAATACAAGTGATAATGCTTTTTATTGTTCTTGTCCTGAGCACTGATGCTACCAACAATTGTCTTGGTTGTTGACATCTCGTAAACCTGATTGGTTGAATATTTTGGATTCTTCCTTTTTACTATTATTGATGGACTTTATACCTCTGTCATTTAATCTTCACAAAACATGCTGTTTTGCACAGAGCTGCTTGCCTGGGAGAGCTGGCACCAGCTTAGTAACAATATAAAAAAATGAAATAAAATATAAATACCAGAGTAAAGCACAGGAAAAAAGAGCTAGGGTTATTTTTAATGTAGTCTTCATGCGTTGTACTGGTACATATCCTGTATGTTTGGTCTGTTGTAAGAGACTGTGAAATGTTTAGACATCTTTCCTGGTTGATGAGGCCCTGCCCAGATGTATGAGGGATAACGGCAAATTTTCTTATGAAGAGCTTTCTTTCCATATTTCCACAGCAATGAATTAAACACAAGAGCCTTTCTATAAACCAGACCCTGAGTATAAATCAAACATAACTGTTCAAACAAGCGCAGGGCATGCAGGGCAGTTGCGGAGACAATGGGGACTCTGTATCAGAGGATAACTATGTAAAGTTCCCAACAGCGCAAACATAGCCTTGGTGAAAGAGTGACAGAGCCTTCACTCTGTATTGCAAGGGCATTGAGTTAATTGTGTATTAAACAGTGGTCAGCAGTATCTCACTGTGGAGGGCATGTCTGTGCAAGGCCTCAACTGGCTGCCAACTGCCTCTGAATTTCAGCAAGGTGGATTTATTGAGGAAAATGCATCATCATGTCTGTATTGGGAAACACTTTTCAAAGTTTCATTAAATAGAGACATCTTGTCTTGTGACAATTCCCTTCTCCGTATCCAGTCTAACAAGCTGTAGGGAGGTTGTCTTAACATTTTCTCTTATTCTGTAAAATAAAAGGTGAACCATTAGCCCTGACCATGAATGCTCAGCTAACAATTTAAATAAACTGCATGTTACTGATGATTATATATCCCCCTTATCACCTATGGTATATGTACCTACTCTAAGTTAAGCCATACAGAAGTTACATATAAAGAAACATGAAGTATACATGTATATTACAGGGCCTTTACCTTGTGCTTGTGGGTTTATTCAAGACGTTCTCTAAGTTGCAAGTCTCCATTATTCATATACTGATTTATTTTTCACCCGAGATGCCAGCTGAACACTGGGGACAATGGCAAGTTGAGCATGAGACAGTTTTGGTTTATAACAGCTAGAATAAAGTATTAGGGTTTTATGATGGTTGCAGTTTTTTGATGTTTAACAAATCATAAAATTCGCTCAGGTCATGAAAAGTCAAGGGCCAAGTTAAACAATACAAACCATTGCAGGTGGTAATGCAAGCAAATTGACTTTAAAAAAAAATATCCATACATTATATTGATCTAGGGAATATTAGTGAGGGATCGGATTGCATTTATAACTAAATTCTGGCCCTGTGTTTGCTTGCTCCCTGTAGATAAATATCATCTTCTCCTTCTCATTAGCCCTGACCATGAATGCTCAGCTAACAATTTAAATAAACTGCATGTTACTGATGATTATATATCCCCCTTATCACCTATGGTATATGTACCTACTCTAAGTTAAGCCATACAGAAGTTACATATAAAGAAACATGAAGTATACATGTATATTACAGGGCCTTTACCTTGTGCTTGTGGGTTTATTCAAGACGTTCTCTAAGTTGCAAGTCTCCATTATTCATATACTGATTTATTTTTCACCCGAGATGCCAGCTGAACACTGGGGACAATGGCAAGTTGAGCATGAGACAGTTTTGGTTTATAACAGCTAGAATAAAGTATTAGGGTTTTATGATGGTTGCAGTTTTTTGATGGAGCACTCCTGGGGATCCATTTTTTGATTGTCAGGATTTTGACATCAATCTCAACGGCACGTGATCCAGATTCTAGGATTGATTACTTACTTCTATCTGGGCATCTTCACCATGACCCTCAACCTGAAAACATTCTGATATCTGAACACGCTCCCGTATAGTTCAGGTTCACCCGCGTAACGAATGTGACCTTTTTTTGGTGGTGGAGTTTTCCCACATTATTGTTTGAAATTAAACATTTTAGGGATCACTTGACTTCTATCTGGGCAAATTTAGTAGATAACAATTTAGAACACGTAGACAACCCTTTACTATTGTGGAAAACATCAAAATCAGTATTACGGGGCCACATTGTTTTATATGTAGCCATACACAGGAGGGTCTGTATGGGAAACTCGATCCAGGTGCTAGCAGACGCTTCTCACAATTACCTGACAGCCGCCAGGGATTAACTATGAACAAATAGGGGATCATTCTGAGATTTAAAATCTATTTGGGCACAAGTCTCCCTGATACCCCCCCACTTTAATTTACAGTTCCATATTGATTACCTGGTAATCCATCTGACAAAAAATCCTCACAATTTATAAGGTGGGTTCATAGGTAGGTTTCACATACTTAATTTCCAAAATTACTTTAATTAAAAATTAAAAATTAGATTTTAGTTCTTACCCTACTACTTACACACTTAGATGAGAATCCCTTTAAATAACTTTACATTAACATTAGTCTAATTAACATTAGTCCGTATATGCTGCCACAATTAAAATGTAACTTACTAACCTCCAGATGTGGGAGCTATATTGTGGTTGCTCTATGGAGACACGCTGCTGACTGGATTATAGGGACCACCAAATTCCCTATATTGAAGTTGGGAACGTTTCTAGATTAAGATTTATACTTCAATGGAGATTTTCAATCCATCTTCCACTGCTGTGTATCTTGGATTTTTAGGCAGTTATAGCCCAAGCTCCTCTTTTATTATGGCATAACATAGGGTGTTAGCCAATTTCTCTCTTTTTGGATATAACTTATCAATGTGTTCTAACATTGAACTCATGTAAGGATAGGTTTTCTAATATATAGTTTCCATGTTTTGTCTACTTCCAATTAACCAGCTATACAGATTTGGTGACTAAACATCTTACTCCGCTTGATTGGGCTTATACTTTGAACATTTTTCTTATAAAAGACATACCCTGTCAGGTAACCGTACACTTTTACTCGTAGACATTGCCCAACAATTACTTTATACTCCGACATTCAGCACGCGTTCCAGTGTTTTCCATATATTGATCCAGAGGAAAGAAATTTTAGGTATTTTAAGGTATTTATATGATGGGACCTACTGTTTTTTTTACCCCCATTATCATCAAATCCAGAAAAAAAAATGTTTTAAAATAAAAAAAATTTTAATCTGAAAAATATCAGCATTATCTTATTTATTTGCTGTTTTTATAATTTATTAGTTAATTGAGCATACTGATTTGCATATTTTGTTTTCAGGACACAAAAAGGATTTGGAAGAGAAAAGGCAGAACAGACATATACTTAATAGTATGTGCTCTTAAGTGTAATGTATGTTTAACAAATCATAAAATTCGCTCAGGTCATGAAAAGTCAAGGGCCAAGTTAAACAATACAAACCATTGCAGGTGGTAATGCAAGCAAATTGACTTTAAAAAAAAATATCCATACATTATATTGATCTAGGGAATATTAGTGAGGGATCGGATTGCATTTATAACTAAATTCTGGCCCTGTGTTTGCTTGCTCCCTGTAGATAAATATCATCTTCTCCTTCTCTGACCTAGAAGACTGCGCCTTGTTTGGTGGAGACATTCTTCCTTGTAGCCTCCCACACTCCCATGTGACCTCTTGGTCCAGTAGTCATCCGTCACATTAAACTCCCAAATTTGATAAATGAATCTATTGCTCTGTCAGTCCCCTCTCTGCTTGTCTCCATTTAGAAACGATTTTCCACCCATAGTCATCAAAAATTCACACATTTTCTGTTTGCGCTGCTTCATTTTTTTCTGATTACATTAGTTTGAGAAGTGAACTTTGATATTAGATAACATTTGTCAATTGATCTACGATTTGCAGTCACCACTGTCATATTGTTGTTAAACACGTGTGGACAACTCCTTACTCAAAATTGTTGGTTGCCTTGTTCCATTTAAAGTAATAAATACTGTTCATTTTTGACTGGTGTTATGAGGAATAGTAGGTTTGTTGTGATTAAAACATAATATAGTTTAATAGTATGGTACTTTGCATAAACTGGGCAGTTTAATAGCCCATGGGGCTAGCCCAAAGAATAATGCATATTTAAGTACTTTCTGAGTACTTTAAAATGCAATATGAAAAAGTAAAAAAAAAACTTAGGGATAAACTGCAGTTACAGAGCTGCCGCCTCTGCCTCTTTCATGGTCAGATTAATCTCATTATTGCCAGCAAGGCCCTCTTATTGAAATCAGTGGGAGCATTTTCTATGCATAAGTATTGGCATACCAGGGAACTTCTGGGATCTGGCAACCTGGAGCCTACCCTTGCGGGATGTGGTCAAGACTGCCGACTGACGTAATTTAAGTTACTATGATGGAGTATCCCTTTAAGACAATTTGTGAGACTTATGCAATTAGATTTGCAACTATACTTTACAGCAGTTTGGAACACAAGAGTGCAGAAACCTAGTACCTTGTTGAAAAGAGTATGATTATTTCATAACAATGATATTTAAAGTATAGTGAGCCCTGGATGCCAAGGGGCAACATTATCTGGCCTTGATTAGGTTAGAGGCAGGTTTTTGGCATATTGGGAGTTGGGTGGGTAAGCTAGGGGT
This sequence comes from Spea hammondii, assembly GCA_029215755.1. NCBI lineage: Eukaryota > Metazoa > Chordata > Amphibia > Anura > Pelobatidae > Spea > Spea hammondii. The sequence goes on from JARDYJ010000008.1 coordinate 24,489,232, forward strand.
CAAACAGTTAGGGTAACAGGAAGTTACCTTTTCTCTTCTAGCGGACAAGTGAGTGGAATATTTTGTCAAGTGTGTGGAAGATTTATCACATTGTTCCTGTGAAAAAAGGGCTTATCATGGCTGAATTGGATGCTTGCGGAGATTCGGGATTCTGTGTTGCAGTTCAGGACATCATGGCTGGAGAAGCAAGTGGAGAAGCAGATGGCAGTATTGGGACCTCAGTAAACAAAACCATTGCAGAAGGTGGATCCAGCCTCATCCTGGCCCCCAGGACACAGAGGACCAGGCCACCGGTGCCACTCAGCCCAGAGTTAGCACCATCATCCAGAAGAAGAGTGAGGATCGGAGTAGTTCCAGGCGTCGTCAGTGAAGTGGCCTGTCGGGGCGCGCAAAGATGATGTTGCTGACAGGCCATGTGGCAGCCTCTGAGGCAATGTGGAGGAGAAAAATGTTGGCAGAGGGCGGCCTCTGAGGCGTCTGCAGCACAGGATCAGTGGCCTGCAACGGAGCTGGAAGCGAACACCAGAGAGGGCTCATCAGGGGACACGTATAGGAGGGCTCAGTCCAGCGCGTGAGGACTCCCTTCTCTGTACCTACAGGAGGCATGACGTTCTGCTCAGCAAGGCCTGGGGGAACCTGACCTTCGTTTCTGGGTCAGCCATTTTAGGGAAGCAAAGAAAGTGAAGCTAAAACAGCTGCAGTCATTACTGGGCACATTTTATTTTGCCTGTCCCGTATACCTATGAGAAGAATGTTCTGTAGACAGCTGGCGTTGTGTAAGGACACTGGGTGCCGGATCAGGTATGAGTCTTGATGCAGGGGCAGGTTCAAATTCAGAGCATGGCCGTAGGCAGGCTGATGTGTGCAGCTCTGGGCAACGCTCCACTTTAGCCTTAGTCTTTCACTTGGGTGCCATCTATAGGTGGTCTAAGAATTTAGTTTTCAGGTTTGCCTTGCCAGCTTAGCTTTGGGTGCTTTGGGTTTTGCTGGGTAGCTGGTTGGGTTTGCTTTACACACATTTCATACAAATGGTTAACAGGGCTAGGGTTAAGGTCAACAAGACAATTTCTCATTTCATCGCCCATTTAGGGGGCCTGGTGGTGTCACATCCTGAGTTGGAGAACGGCAATTCAGCTTTATTTAGGGGTGATGGTGTTCATTTAACGGACATAGGTTCTAATATTTGATCGTTAGATGTGTGGTTTGGGCTGGAAAAAACGGTGGCATTGTGGCAGAGCCTATGCACTCAAGGGGAGTCGAACACAGTCTTTGGTGGGAACTGAGGTTTCTGTGGTGATTACTGAGGGGGGGGTTCCCTTCTGTTATGTGGTTGATTTACGTGTTTAAGTTGTATTGTTTCTCATCAGAGGTATGGGAAACACAAGTTAAGGTAAACTTCTGGGCTTTTTCTGACGGGCAGAGTTCCCAGGGAAAAGTGAGGCTGCTGTACTTATACCACGTGCTGGTAAAGTTCATGGCTCGTGGGGTGGGTAAATGGCAAGGAGTGAATGGGAATTGTTGTAAAACATAGGGTCAAGAAGCAAGAGGAGTGGCTAACCTCCATGTGTTGATTGTTTGCGTTAAATTGCTTGAGCGAGGGTCCCTGGCTTTGGGGAGGTTACCTAATCCTTATCAATGTAGCTGTTACATTTTAATAAAGTTATCTGTCATAGTGCTTTGATTTTAATAAAGCTGTTGCCTTTTCAAAATCCACCAGATGTGTCAATCTCTTATCTAGAGGGGAGAGGGGTCTATGGGGCTAACTCTTCTAAGGTTCCAGGTCCATTAACCTATATCCAGTGTGGATCATCATGCTATACCTTTGTGTCAAGAAAAAAAATCTTAGAAAAAGAATCAGATGATCTTTTGGAACTTCATGGGTCTATTGTACTGATGGCCCAATAAAAGGTATCACTTTCAACTGCATATATACATTTTACTCTTTAAAAATGAATCACAATATTAATAATCAGTGCAGAAAGTTAAGCTTTTCAGTACCGTGGACTAACGAACAGAAGAGTCTACAGTAAGGGTCTACAGAATAATGAATATCAGCACTCCTTAGAGTAATGAGTGATATATTATTTTTTATTAATGTTTATGATTTTTTCTCATATAGGTTTTCATTATGTTTAGAATTATTTTTTTTTGCAGGTTCAAAAGATTTCATGACCCTTTTTTCTAGTGCCTCTTGGGCCACTTATTACCTGTGTGTGGCTGCATAATGAATTCCGAGAAGAATTAATTAGACGTTGTAATACCGCAAGCATTCTGCATAAATCTTGTGTAAGGTTGTGAAAATATGGATCCATTTTGTTTCATTACATTTTAAGTGGTATTTTTTTATTACAGATATTAAAGTTAGTTTCTATCTCTTACTCTTTTTTCTCACTCTCTTCTTCTCTGTCTTTGTCCTCATCTTTCCTTCACCTTCAACTTTCTTCAATTTATATTAGTAGCACAGGGAAATGTTAGTTCTTATAGTGCCAACGGGATGTTTTCTGCTATGAGCCTAAGCTTTGAACAAATACTTGGCTTTCATCATCTTCAAGTCTATGCCAGTTCTGCACAGACTCCTACCACACCTCACATTTATTTTCAATTCAGTGACTGAGAATACCTGGTGGGCACTCCTTACAGGTCCTGTTTATATAGGTAATAGGTAAGACTCGTGACCCTGCCAATCCGATGAACTGTGTGGCCTGTAGCTGGAAAGCCCTTTTTTATTGTGAAATGTTGCCCTCTTCTGGAAAAGTGGAAAAATGGTTGATGACAAGACTACGGTTAACACAGCACAAACCTTTTGATCAAGACTAAGGTCATAATCAATCTTATTTCCTAATGGCAGTGTACCTTCGTTAAACAAGGCATTGATGTTTAGTGCCGAGGTGTTGCAATGTTGGATTTTGAGCAGAATTTAGAGTTATACTTCACTGACAGAACTTGTAGCTCTTGGGTCTCCTCCTGACAGTATAAGATTTACCCTTCAGTTGGCCCTAGTCAGAAATGTCACTTGCACCTTGACATATTTAAAAAATGAATAAACCAACATTTAAATGATTTTGCAGCAAGGCTTGGGCAGAAAATGTGGGACATGGTTGATCAACCAGAACGGGCAGGTTATAATGGGACAGGGCTACCTTAAGGCCCACCATATTTGCCTTCTGCAGTGCCCTAAAAATATAGAGCTATAAGCACATGCCTAGTAGGCCTAGATGGAAATCCAGCCATGCTTTTGACCACTGCTCTACAACACAGAATCTGTTTAAGCACCAGTTGAATTATTTTGCCCCTAAGCATTAGAGAAGCGTTCATTAAAAGAAAACTGGAAAATCTCTCTGAATCGCCTTATGATAGATACTTTGTAGTATGACTACAAGCACAGTTTAATGTCTATGCAAAATGAATGCTGATGCAAAACTAACCATTGTCCTCTCTTTCCCTTTTAAAAATACTGTAACTCTTGGTGCAGAGCAAATGACTGCTTCGCAAAATGTCTGTGGTTAAGCCTAAAGTTCCTTGTTCTGTGCTTCAAAAATCAAAAGGTGTCCAAGTGTGGTGTATTTAACTTTGGAGCTGCTCTAGGCCTGAACTAGGGAAGCCCCCAGCAACTCTCTCCATTAAAAGGAGAACAGCGCCATGTACACCTTTTATTGCAGTCTGTAGAGGCAGCTTTGAGCAGATACAGCCTCCATAGCATAAATCGGTGGGTTGGGCATAAGTTTTACAGCGGAACATGGGGAGTTGTGTAGTCCAAAAGGGCAATCTGCCCTTCAGTTTTGTAGCAGGGGGATTGTTAATCAATTCAAACGGGATTAGTTAGAAGTGAATCTCTTCTTTCTGGTTGCCTGATGATAAACACCATGTGCACCTGCCCTGGATGCACACCGAAGGCTGGCCCTGTCTAGGGTAATTATGTTTACTTATCGATAGAGAGCACAGCCATCACAAACACAATGAGTATTATTGCTGGAATTGATTAACAGATAATTTTACATTATCATTTTATAGCACCATTAAGTATAGTTTGTTTTACTATTTATAGCACTCAAGAATAAGGTTTCTTAACCCCTTTAGTCAATGTTAGTGATGTTATTGGGACACCACTGGCATTTATAACATGTTCAAGAGGTCCCTAAGACGACCTCTAACCACTGCACTGATAACAGTGCATTTTTTTTAAATGCAAAAAAAAGAAAAAAACCCTTACATCCCATTGCCCTAACACAACATTTTAAAAGTATAACCCTCCTAACCCCCATTCACAACCCCCAAGCCCGTTAAGCCATAAGCATAAAAAAAAAACTTGGGTTTCAGAGGGAAAATATTTAAAAAAATAGGGTTTTTATTTCTAATTTTCTACATCTACTGATCCTACATTTTCAGCTAATTATCTAACTATGGTATAAAAAGAAAGCTCTTTCTCTCCTTGAAAAACAATAAATAGTTTACAACGGTAAATTTTTCACAGGAAAGGCGAATAATCGCTGAACCGACATACCACAAAAATTGCAAAATTGCTCCGGGTTTTGAGGTACCAAAAACCCCTGGGACCGAAGGGGTTCATTTTTATAGTACTCAAGAAAGAACAGCCCTTACGAAAAAAATTACTGCAGTTTTTCTGAAGTAATACTGCAGTTTTTTGGACATGAAAAAACTGCAATACTGCACTTTTACTGCACATTTACTGCAGTTTTACTGCATTTGTACTTCACTGTACTGCAGTTGTACTGCAGTTATTTTTGTAAGGAAGTACAAATGCAATAAAGCTACAGTACACTGAAGTACAACTGTAGATTTGCAATATAAAAAAAAAAGTGAAGTAATTGTGCAGTAAAACTGCAGTACAGTGAAGTACAAATGCAGTAAAACTGCAGTAAATGTGCAGTAATACTGCAGTAAAAGTGCAGTATTGCAGTTTTTTTTTTTTCAAAAAAACTTCAGTATTACTTCAGAAAAACTGCACTAATTTTTTGTAAGGCAGATCATATTATATTATTTGGTCAACCTCAGTCTATAGCTGCTTGTACAGCTGTTTTTTAGCACATGTGATGATTAGTATGCATATGTGTATAGATAGACACACAGACAATGAATGGTCGACCATGTGGGCTCTTTAATTATGATAGGGAATGGGACTCACCTTAACACAAGTTGGTGATGTGAAATTCCTGAACTCCTGAACTGGATTCTATTTTCAACTCAAGGGCAACTCTAGCACCAGAGGAACTCAGAATAGCTTTTTAAAAAAAATTGGTTTGTAAGCCATCATTAGTGATCACAGCTAACGTATTTTATAGCAAGTTGTCACTGGACTGACATCTCTGATTGCTCAAGTTGTGCCTTTTCATTGAAGTTGACCGAGTTGGAATAAAAGGAGCAACGAGGCTGTGGAGTTAGTGAATGAAGCCCTTTTAAGATACATTTACGTGCAGCACATCACAGAGCTTCACCAAGTCTTGTGCAGGAGCCCAAATGTAAACCATTAAGGATTTGCAAAGTTTTTATTCATTTGGAACACCATGTTTAGATTGGCAAATGTAATTGTGGGGCAGCTCATAATAGTATCACCTGCAGGGATCCTTTTCTCTCCTCCCTAGTCTTTCTATGTTGATTTTCTACGTGAGCAGCGTATATGGAATTTCTGGGATATTCTGTGAAGTATAAGTTTATTTGTATTGCTGTTTCCCAAGAGCCTATCGCGATGTATGTTTTTAGCGATAGCGGTCACCAGCCTAACCCTGTAGAAAGACATTCTAGGAAAGAATGTGGATAGTAATATTGCGACAAAACAGGTTTATTTCATTCTGTCTGCTTTACAGGTGAATTGCATCAATTTTTTTTTAAAAAAAGCGAAACCCAAGTATTCATTTACTCTCCTAGGTAGTGGAGAGTCACTCAATGTCCAAAGTCATAATGGCATGTGGAAAATATAGTGTCCCCTTGCTCCATCTCCACATATTGCCTCTCCCACTTGTATGGTGGTAGTAAGGTAATTCAGCCTTACAGGGTTCTATGGTATGTAAGGGATATAATTACTGTGACCACATTGGACAGAGTACATAGAATTTCCACATATTGCTCACCAGCAGAATGTGTGCTACCCCCTGCAGTATGTGGGATGTAGAAAACTCAGAGGCAACCAATTATTCATAACTTTACCTGCAGTAATATGTAAAAATTATATATGTATTTTAGGATTGTAGTAGGAGCTTAGAACAAGAGGTGCTACTTCTTGCCAGGAACCCCTATCAGGTGGCCTGTGGTAGTAAATAAGCAGGACTCCCCTAGGTAAAGGCGGAACCAGAGGGTGTAAATGTAAGAGTATGTGATGCAGACAAAATCAGGAACAGTCCACAAGGTCAGGGAAGGCTGCAATATTCCTAAGAGAAAACCAAGCAGAGGTCAAGGTTAAAGGCAAACAGGACAAGCTAAAAGGCAAGCAGAAGGTCAAAACTGGGTAATCCAAGGGAGATAAAGTAGCACATCAAGGAGGGTAGATCTTGAGACTGAAGTCCAAGGACACACAGGAGCCAAAGCTCTGGAACAATAAGGAAGAAGTCTGTGAAGTTTTTATGGTGCTACAGGTGTCCATTCCTCCCCTACCTTGATTGAGGCCTTCATCAGGTTGGAAGGTAGAGCGTTGTGTTTCTATAACATATACCCCTCTGCTAGCTTGATTACAGGCTATTGGAGGTCTAGTAATCATATCACCTGGCTTTCCTTCTCTACAGGTGTAAACGGAAGACCCTTAATTCCACAGTTTCAGCCTGTTTTGTGATATTGGCCTACACCGCGACCACAGAGCTATGCCGCAAGGGAACAGCATAAGGCACGCCATATGCTTTGCCATGCCAAGTAAGGGCCAGCGGGGTATGACATCTGTCCTGGAAAACATGGCCAATCTGGTCACCCTAGATGTAATTTACATAGACCTCAGTTGCCCAAAGTAGAATGATGTGGCAGAAAGGATAAATTCTGTGATAAAAAATATGATTGGTAAACTTGCATTTGGTTGCTTTACTGTGGCGGTTGCTGGATGTAAATCAATAGTTGAATTTACCTAGTTTTGCAGAAGCTTTGCATACATTTGTTGAACTTTTTTTCTATTTGTGAGTTGAGTTGAACTAGCCATTTTAAAATTAAGACAGCATAAGATTAAATAAATAGTCTGTATGAATGGGTATTTGTGAATACATTTATGTGAATTAGTGAATTAATGAGTATGTGTGTGATAACATGGCACAGGGAGGCTGTTTGGGGCCAAAGATACCACAGGGAGGCTGTTTGGGGCCAAAGATGCCACAGGGAGGCTGTTTGGGGTCAAAGGAAAGTCCTATCTGGGTGCTAAGCATGTTCTGCAATTTATGGTTTCCATTCATTATTTATTTAATCTATACCTTCTATGTTGTTCGTTTTTGATTTTTCAGTTGATCTATACCTGCAAGACTGGGTTTGTGTGTTATATAGTTGCTCTATACCTGCAATGCTATGTTTCATGTGTCATTTATCAATACCTGCAAATACAGGGTTTGTATGCCTTATTCAGTTGATCTATACCTGCAATCCTGTGTTTCCATGTGTTTTTATTTATAGCTATACCTGGTCTACTTGAGAGAGGAAAAGAGAGGTGTGGTACAGTGAAAAACTTTTTTATGTTTTTTGGAGGGGGTTTGTTGTTAGAGTGGAGGGTGTGATTGTATCAGGGAGTATGGGAGGGGGGCAAGCAGATGCTTGCCCAGGGTCCAAACAATATTAAAGGCAGCCCTGGTGGTGATCATCAGCAAGACTACCGATGCTGGCTGCCCAGGTGCTGAGCAGATTAACTTCAGCCCTTCTGCTCATATGATGTTTACTTAATTATTCACATGCATGGAAACCTTAAGAGTTACTATTAGTTAGTATTGAATCTAAGCACCGGTGTACCTAGAGTATTTTGGCACCCAGGGCGGATCCTGTATGTGGCACCCCCCGCTTTAAAATGTAAAGACACACACACAAAAAAATGTTGGCAAGAATATTTATTTCAACTGAAAGAAAAACTAGAAATCTGAAAAAATTACTTAGAAATTAAGTAAGTTTAAAAAAACAACATTTCCTGAACATATATGGCACAGCATAACTCCCATCACTATATACTGAGCCAGACATTGATGGTGGCACAGCATAACTCCCATCACTATATACTAAGCCAGACACTGGCTTGGTAGGCCTCTACCCATAAAACAGCCTTCCTGTACCACCTCTGCCCCTGAAACAGCTTGCCTGTGCCTCCTTTGCCCCTTTAGCATCCTGTGTCACCTCTGCCCCCCTAAACAGCCTGCCTGTCCCATTTCTGCCCCTAAACACTCACTCATTCATTCACCCATTCAGCCTCCTGCACCTCATACCTTTCCTGCAGTTTTCACTGGTCTGGGGGCCAGTCGAGAAGCACTGGGGGGGTGGAGCTTACTGCTTCACGCCCACACACTGTATGAGGAAACTCTCTTTTTCCGCCCAGGGAAACAGGTAAGAGCCCAGTTCGGCCAAAGATTTAGGGGCATTTTTATTTCGGGAACTAAATGTTTTGCCCGCTGCCCACATTTACTCAGATTCACTCACACTCTCTCTGCTCTCTACCTTCTCTGTCGACCACTTCTGCTTCTTCTTCATCTTCCATCTTTTTTATTCTCTTTTCTATCTGCAAACTTCTATCTTCATCCACATCTCAGCAGACATAACCTGTGGGAACTTGGATCCTCCAATCATGGTAACATAGCAGCACGTCCGGTGACGTCCTTTCCTGATCCTCCAATCGGAGGAGAGGACGTCACCGAAAACACCATAATTTTGGCCTCACTTGAACTCTGGACGTGCTGTGGTGACATCCTCTCTCTCGATTGAAGGGCAAGCGCTGGCATTTTGGCAGAAGGTCCTGCGAGGTTATGTCTGCGTAGATGCAGAAGAAGCGGAATTGGTTGGCAGAAAAGGTAGGGAAACATTTAGAGAGCGTGTGAGAGAGATTGGACAAGAATGAGAGTGCGAAAGAGTGTAAATTAATGTGCACCCACAAATTTTGGATGAAATGTGGAGATTTTGCTTAGTTTTCATCTGATCCGTAGAGGATCTGGCCTCATTTTCGTGGCTTTGTACGAATCACCGAATTTACAAATATTCAGTAAATTCCCTATTTTGAACAAATCTGAATGCACAAGTCTAATATGTATGCGGGACAGGGCTGTATCCAGGATACTTTGCTGAATACAAATTGAGAGCTTGTATTTTGACATTTTTTTTAATCTCAATTGCTTGTTTTTTGCATTTTTCATCCTCATTCTAATTTGTTTTGTCTCTTCCACATATATAACACATAAAACAGTGTCCCTCTAATATGCAAACCCTATATAGCCGATACCTTAGGTGGAGAGAGCCCTGCTGGCAAGCTTATAATCTTGAGGGAATGGGGTGACAAACATAAGGCATAGAGAAAGGGTGAGAGGTAGTGTGGTGGTTGTATCAATGACAAGGAAGTTCTAGCAGCTAAGATGGTATGCTTCTCTGAAGAAGGGTTTTGAGATGTTTCTTGAATGTTAGGAGGGAGGGAGAATGTTGAAGGTTCTTTGGGAGTAGATTCCAGAGATATGGGGCAGCTCGAGTGAAATCTTGTAGACGGGAAAAGGAAGCGTGATAAGTGAGGGGGAGAGCCTTAGCCCATGGGAAGAACGTAGGGCTCGAGTAGGAGAGTATTTGCTTATGAGGGCAGAAATGTATGGAGGAACAGTATTATGGATGGCCTTATATGTCAGTACCAGGATTTTTTATTTCATTCTAAAGGTAATTGGGAGCCAGTGGAGGGTTTTACAAAGTGGGGAAGCAGAAGAGGAGCGACGTGCAAGGAAGATAAGCCTAGCAGCGGCATTTAGGACAGACTGTAGAGGAGAGTCGAGAAGAGTGTTGCAGTAGTCAAGATGGGAAATCATAAGCGAATGAACCAGAGTTTTTGTGGATTCTTGGGTGAGGAATGGGCGGATACGAGAGGTGTTTTTTAGGTGCAAGCGGCAGGATCTGGAGAAGGACTGAATGTGAGGGATGAAGGAAAGGTTAGAGTCAAGGATGACCCCAAGGTGATAGAGAATTCAGGTAATGGAAATGGAGGGAGGGAATATAATGAGTTCAGTTTTAGAAAGATTAAGTTTCAAGTAGCGTTGTGACATCCATGAAGAAATAGCAGACAAGCAATTGGTAATACCGGACATGAGAGATGGAGAGAGATCAGGAGAAGACAGGTAGATTTGGGTATCATCTGCATATAGATGATACTGGAGGCCAAATGAGTTGATTAGTTTGCCAAGAGATGAAGTATAAAGAGAGAACAGCAGAGGGCCAAGGACTGAACCTTTGGGGACACCAACCGAAAGTGGAAGGGACGATGATGTTTTGCCAGAGAAGTTGACAGAGAAGGAACGGTTAGACAGATATGAGGAGATCCAGGAGAGAGCTGTATCTCGAATGCCTAGTGAGCAAGTGAGTCTAGAAGAAGGTGGTGATCAACAGTATTGGAGAGATCCAATAGTATTAGAATGGAGAAGTGACCTTTTGCTTTTGCAGAGAGTAAGTCATTGGAGACTTTTGTTAAAGCTGTTTCAGTAGAGTGAAGGGGTTTGAAACCAGAATGTAGAGGGTCAATGAGGGTATTAGAGGAGAGGAAGTTAGTAAGGCAATTGTACACAATCCGTTCAAGCAGCTTAGAGGTAAAAGGAAGCAGACAGATAGGGCGGTAGTTAGTCAAACAGATGGGATCTGAGGAAGGAGTTTTTGAATGGGTGTGATTAGCGCATGCTTGAAGGCTGATGGACCAAGGGATGGACATAGAGACTTTGTGAGGTGTGATGTGGTCAAGGGGACAGGTTGTTGGGTGAGAGGAAGAAAGAAGAGTGGCTATCTCTTCTTCGGTTGTAGGGGAAAAGGCAGTTAGCATGGGAGGAGTGGAGAGAGTGGTGGTGGGTGGTGTAGCAGGGGGTTGTAAAGAAGAGAGGTCTTGTCTAACAGTCTCATTCTTCTCTTTGAAGTAGGTAGCAAGATCTTGGGCCGTGAAAGAGGTTTGTGGTGTGGGTGTGGAGGGACAGAGAAGGGAGTTAAAAGTAGAAAAAAGGTGTCGTGGGTTGGAAGAAAGGAAGGATATGAGAGTGGAGAAGTAGAGCTTTTTGGCGAGAGAGAGGGCAGAGTTGAAGGTGTGAAGCATGAATTTATAGTGAGTAAAGATCTTCACTGGATTTGGATTTTCTGAAGTAGCGTTCAGCCGTGCGGCAGCACTTCTCAAGAAACCGTGTGGTTTTGGTATGCCATGGTTGGCGTTTAAATTGTCAGAGCTGTGGCGTGGAGGGATGAAGCAACTGTATTGTTATAAAAAGAGGCTGCTGTGTCTGGGCAGGAAAGGGTTAAAATGGAAGGTAAGAGAGGTTCAAGTGAGGCTGACAGTTGGGTAATGGTAATGGTCTACAAATATGAGGTGAGCGCTGTAAGTTTGTTTTGTTAGGGGTTAGCACTGGAGAAAAGGATAGACGGTGGGGGTCCGACAGAGGGAAAGGGGAGATGGAGAAATCTGAAAGGGAGCATGATCTGGAGAAAACCAGATCAAGTGAGTGTCCCTCAGTGTGTGTAGGGGAATTAGTCCATTGAGAGAGACCAGAAGAGGATGTCAAGGAGAGGAGTTTGGAGCTAACAGAGTTGTTAGATATATCTAAAGGAATGTTAAAGTCACCCAGAATATGACAGGGGATATTAGGAGAGAGGAAGAAAGGGAGCCAGGCAGAAAAGGTGGTCAAAGAACTGTGAGGTAGGGCCTGGAGAGAAGAGACAGATTGTGTGAACTTCAAAGGAACAGAATGACAGGGAGGGAGGGCTTGGTATATGCTGGAAGGTGCAGTGAGGTGAGAGAAGGATGTCTACATCACCACCCTTTCTGCCACTAGGCCTAGGAGCGTGGCTGAAATGTAGTCCTCCGAAGGAGAGTGCAGCAGAGGCAGTAGTATCATGGGAGGGGATCCAGGTTTCAGCAAGAGCTAGGAGGTTAAAAGCATGGGAGAGAAAAAGGTCATGTATACAAGCGAGTTTGTTGCATACCAAGCCAAGTTTATGGTTGGAGATGATAGGAATAAGATTGGTTACCGTGACACATTATATATATTACATTTATTGTCAAGGATCTTATTAGTAACCACAGTCTTCTAGGATAAATGGAGCCCAGGACACATCTAGCTCAGTTTCAGTTTGCAAAAATAAACAGCATTGGATATGTCAGCACAAAATAAAAGCCTTCGCTCTTGCTTGAGCGGTTACCATACACCAAATAGTCTCCAAATTGTTGGCATTCCCACAGGAACCCTTACCATGGTTACGGCTACTGCTGACCAAAGCTGGTCTAATATACCTTAAATCCATGACTGTACCACACTATTACTTCCTGTGCTCTGCTTTGTATTTGCACATATTCTGTTGAAGAAGTAAACTATGATACTGTGTGTTTGTGAAAAACGGAGGGAAAACTCAATATTATCACGTTTGGCCGAGATTGACAGTAAAATGGCTGTGTAAATGGTGTCAAGGATCACTTTCACAAAAAAAAACTTTTTGACATGTAATTACTAAAAATACTAGGCAAGACAAGTAAATATATATATGTGGTATTTTTGCATGGACTGTGCATATTTAAAATGGGTAAAACTGAAAAAGATTATTTTTTTCTTTTTTCCCCCCATACTAAATAATGTATATAAATAAAAATTATTTCAGAAGAAATTCCTACTTGTCCTAAAACAACAATAAATGGTTTGTGTGGATACACTAAATGAGAGAGAAGCAAAGTACAGTTGAACAAAATGTCCTCAGTTTTAAACTATTGGATTAGTCATGTCCTGAAGAGATTAATCAATTCTTTACTCATTCTTTTATGAAACAAAATTTACCTTATTTTTTTCCCCAGGAACACTTAATTTCAATGCGACACAAAAGAAGGCACTGATTTTGCTAAAAAACCCTGAAAATGCTTCTTAAAAGTATTTGTGTTGTATTCAAGTTATTAAATCTGCAAAGGAAATCATAACATTATATATCTGTTTCAATTTATTTGCTTAATACACAAAAAGTAATGATCTGTCTAAATGGAATTGCACCTTTAATATATTGTAATGTGCAGAAATTGCAAAGGGGAGTTCCTTAATAGTGTTATGTATCATGTATGGTTTATTTTGGTGAACAGTACGCACTGGCTTTGTCTATATAGGTCTCCCTTGCCTCACATTGATGGGGATTTGGCCTAATCTTGGGATTTAAGATAAACCAAGACAAATGTGAAGCCTTAAACATAAACACTCCACAAGCCCAAATTGACCAAACAAAGAAAAACATTATTTTAGAAATTGTCCCATATCAACTGACTGGGGATTAAAATTACCAGTGACACCTACGCTCTTTTTATAAGGCTAATTATCGTCCTCTGTTTAGACAATTGAAGAAGGAATTATTGGAATGGGCCACCTTCAACATCTTATATATATGCAATATATGCCTTAAAAAAACACGCTTTTATACCTCTTTCGGACTCTGCCAATTTGCCTAAAGTGGCACTTCTTTCCATAAACGTGCAGATTCCTCAACTAAGCAGAGCAAATCAAAAGAGTATGTGCGGTTGCCTCGGAAGCTTTTGCGAGACACTGGCATGGGTTACCCCCTACATTTGAGGAAGAATTGACCAACGCATGCTATCTCTATACCATGAAAAAGATCACAGCAAAGCAGAGATAAAATTGAGGATTTCTAGCAGATCTGGGACCCTTGCAACAACAACCTCATCTCATCTGACAGAGCTCCTGCTCTCATGCTGTAATGACCTCCCTTTCAGACTAGTTAGTCTGGCTCGACACTACATTATTGACTTCTTTATCTGTCTTCTTTTCCTCCTTTCATTCTCCTTTTTTAATTCTTCTTGATTTCATTTAAGGTTATTGTATTGACCCATTATGTACTAGCTCTACCACGGATAACACCATTATGTTATTGTATTTCCTCATCTGTACCATATCATAAGAACACATAAAGACAACAGTCAGCATTATGTACTAGTGTCCTAGGAAAGTTTAATTTAGTCCGGAACCATACCCTGTTGCGTTACTATTTGCCGTAAGGTACTCTTTTTGGCTACACATGTAGCTTGTATGCTCCTAATGGGTATATGGGTGAATTATTTTTTCCTTCGTAACATTTCGCACTCATTTTCTCAAACACTAAAATCCAATAAAACTTACTTTAAGGGAAAAAAAATCAAAAAAGTTTGGTGGTAAAACAGGTACATGAAAAATATTGCAAGGGGGAGCACTGTGTTTGTTTGTGTTGTGTTCAGTGTAAAGTTTTGTTGAAAAAAGCAAAATAAAAAAGGGTAAGGGCTATTTCAGGTGTGTTGCTAATTAAGTAACCTTCTCTGTGAGTTCTGCTTGGCTTTTGCAGTTGCATTTAGCTTGGACACACAAGCGAATCCTGAGCTGGGGCGAATCTCCTAAGTGACATCTCTAAGTGAGGAGTTACAAGCAAAGAAGGAGAGTATATTCATTACTATTGCAAGGGGGAGCACTGTGTTTGTTTGTATGTGTTCAGTGTAAAGTTTTGTTGAAAAAAGCAAAATAAAAAAGGGTAAGGGCTATTTCAGTATAAATCCTTGTGATTGCATATAATATATTTATATATATTTTGCGCCTTACTGTCTGTTTTTGCCAGTTATTGGAGCTATCCCCATTGCCAAGATGTCCTCCATGTTTGACAATGCGGTCAGGTGTACATCTTGCTCAATGTATGCAATCCTTGAGCAGCGCTTCGAGGGTGCATATTGCTGTGCGAGATGTGTGCGGGTTGCTCATTTGGAAGCACAAATCCTGAGTCTAGAGGAGCAACTGGCAACACTGAGATCTATTGACAACTTGGAGAGGAGTCTGCTGCTCACTGAGCAAGCTCTCTCGGGGGTAGAGGTGGGGGAGGATAGTGGGATGGAGGTACAGGACAGTCAGGCAGCTAGCTGGGTTACAGTTAGAAGGCGGGGTAGGGGGAAAAGCGCCAGGGAGGCTAGTCCTGATCTAGCACACCCCAACAAGTTTGCCCGGTTGGCAGATGAGGGGGATGTTAGTTCAGAGTTAGCAGTACTGCAGCAAGTCACTGCCTCTGACCACCAGAGGGGTGTCTGCTCCAGTAAGGAGGGAAGGAGGAGCGCAGGGCAGGCCAGACAGGTGCTGGTAGTGGGGGACTCAATTATTAGGGGGACAGACAGGGCGATCTGTCACAAAGACCGGGATCGCCGAACAGTGTGTTGTCTGCCTGGCGCTCGAGTTCGGCACATCGCGGATCGGGTTGACAGATTACTGGGAGGGGCTGGAGAAGACCCAGCAGTCATGGTGCACATTGGCACCAATGACAAAGTGAGAGGGAGGCGGAGTGTCCTTAAAAATGATTTCAGGGACTTAGGTAGCAAGCTTAAGGCAAGGACCTCCAAGGTAGTATTTTCTGAAATATTACCTGTACCACGTGCCACACCAGAGAGGCAGCGGGAGATTAGGGAGCTAAACAAGTGGCTCAGAAGCTGGTGTAGGAAGGAGGGGTTTGGGTTCATGGAGAACTGGGCCGACTTCTCTGTCGGATACAGGCTCTACGGTAGGGACGGGCTGCACCTCAATGGGGAGGGTGCAGCTGTGCTTGGGGAGAAGATGGTCAGAAGGGTGGAGGAGTGTTTAAACTAGGGAAAGGGGGGGAGGGAAACTACAATATAGAAGGGGAAGATAGTGTAGATAGAGAGCTGGGGCTTATAAATGTACCTGGGGGTGGAGCAGAGGGAGGGGTTAGAATAGTTAATAGGGATAGGCTTCATAGGGAAAAAAACCATACACCTCTAAATTGTATGCTTACTAATGCCAGAAGTCTGACCAATAAAACTGACGAACTGGAGTTAATAATGTCTGAAGAAAATTATGACATAGTGGGTATAACAGAGACATGGTTGGATGATAGCTATGACTGGGCGGTTAACATACAGGGGTATAGTCTATTCAGGAAGGATCGGAAAAAACGAAAAGGGGGAGGAGTTTGCCTTTATGTAAAGTCCAGCCTAAAGGCCACACTGCGGGAGAATATATGTGAGGGAAATGATAATGTGGAGTCATTATGGGTAGAAATATATGGAAAGAAAAATAATAAAATACTGATCGGGGTTTGCTATAAGCCACCAAATATAATGGAAGCAGCAGAAGATCAATTATTAAAGCAAATAAACAAGGCAGCTAATCACAATGAGGTGGTTATTATGGGGGACTTTAACTATCCCGACATAAACTGGGAAACCGAGACCTGTGAATCTCATAAAGGAAACCGGTTTCTGACTATAAGTAAGGATAATTATCTGTCCCAAATGGTACAGGACCCGACCAGAGGGGGCGCCCTACTGGACTTAATATTAACCAACAGACCTGACAGAGTAACTAATGTGCAGGTCAGGGGACATCTAGGAAATAGTGATCACAATATGATGCATTATAACTTGTCCTTCAATAAGGGAACTCTTAGAGGAGCCACAAGAACTATGCACTTTAGGAGGGCAAAGTTTGATCAACTAAGAGAAGCCCTTAACACTGTAAATTGGGAAAATGTCCTCAAAAACAAGAGTACAGACGCTCAATGGGAGATTTTTAAGAATATCTTAAATTCTCACTGTGAAAGGTACATACCGTATGGGAATAAAAGAGTCAGGAACAAGAGAAAACCAATGTGGATAAATAAAAATGTAAAGGGGGCAATAAATGGCAAAAAAAAGGCATTTAAGCTACTAAAACAGGAAGGCAGTGAGGAAGCACTAAAAAGCTATCGGGAAAAAAAATAAAATATGTAAAAATCAGATAAAAGCAGCAAAATTGGAGACAGAAAGACTCATTGCCAAAGAGAGTAAAACAAACCCCAAAATGTTCTTTAACTATATAAATAGTAAAAAGGTTAACAATGAAAGCGTTGGCCCCTTAAAAAGTAATGAGGGAGAAGTTATAGACGGGGATCAGGAAAAAGCTAATCTATTAAATATATTCTTCTCTGCTGTATTCACAGAGGAAAATGAAATGCCAGGTAATATACAGCAGGATGAGATAAATGCCCCAGTACATGTCGCCTGTCTAACGCAGGAAGAAGTGCAGTGCCGCCTAAAAAAAATCAAAATAGACAAATCACCAGGTCCAGATGGCATTCACCCCCGCGTTCTAAGGGAGTTAAGTAATGTAATAGACAGACCCCTATTTCTAATATTCAAGGACTCTATAGTGACAGGGTCTGTTCCCCAGGACTGGCGCATAGAAAATGTGCCAATATTCAAAAAGGGGACAAAAAGTGACCCGGGGAATTATAGGCCTGTTAGTTTAACTTCTGTTGTGTGTAAACTGTTTGAGGGTTTCCTAAGAGATGCTATTTTGGAGTATCTCAATGAAAATAAGTGTATGACTCCATATCAGCATGGGTTTACAAGGGATCGGTCCTGTCAAACTAACCTGATCAGCTTTTATGAGGAGGTGAGCTCAAGACTGGATCGGGGTGAATCGCTGGATGTCGTATATCTTGATTTTTCCAAAGCATTTGATACGGTGCCACATAAAAGGCTCGTACATAAAATGAGAATGCTTGGGCTGGGGGAGAATGTGTGTATGTGGGTAAGTAACTGGCTCAGTGATAGGAAACAGAGGGTGGTTATTAATGGTACATACTCTGAGTGGGTGACTGTTGCTAGTGGGGTACCACAGGGGTCAGTTTTGGGTCCTATTCTTTTTAATATATTTATTAGTGACCTTGTAGAGGGATTGCATAGTAAAGTATCAATCTTTGCAGACGATACTAAGCTCTGTAACGTGGTTAACACAATAGAGGACAGCGCACGATTACAAATGGATCTGCATAGGTTGGAGGCTTGGGCTGGGATGTGGCAGATGAGGTTCAACACAGAGAAATGTAAGGTTATGCACATGGGGAAGAAAAATCCAGGCTGGGAATATGTATTAAATGGGAAAACACTGGGGACGACTGACATGGAAAAGGACTTAGGAGTTTTAGTTAACAGTAAATTTACCTGTAGCGACCAGTGTCAGGCAGCTGCTGCTAAGGCAAATAAAATCATGGGGTGCATCAAAAGGGGCATAGATGCCCACGACAAGGAAATAATTCTACCCCTGTACAAGTCACTAGTCAGACCACACATGGAATACTGTGTACAGTACTGGGCACCAGTGTACAAGAAAGATATAGTGGAGCTGGAGAGGGTTCAAAGACGGGCAACCAGAGTAATAAGGGGAATGGGAGGACTACAGTACCCAGAAAGATTATCAGAATTGGGGTTATTTAGTTTGGAAAAAAGACGGCTTAGGGGGGACTTAATAACTATGTATAAATATATAAGGGGACAGTACAGAGATCACTCCCAAGACCTATTTATACCCAGGACTGTATCTATAACAAGGGGATATCCTCTACGGCTGGAGGAAAGAAGGTTTCTACACCAGCACAGACGGGGGTTCTTTACAGTAAGAGCGGTGAGATTATGGAACTCTCTGCCAGAGGAAGTGGTGATGGTAAACTCAATAAAAGAGTTCAAAAGGAGCCTGGACGTGTTTCTTGAAAGCAATAATATTACAAGTTATGGATATTAGATTAATAGGGACAGAACGTTGATCCAGGGATTTATTCTGATTGCCATATTTGGAGTCGGGAAGGAATTTTCCCCCTGGTATGGGGCAATTGGCATCTGCTTCATAAGGGTTTTTTGCCTTCCTCTGGATCAACACAGTAGGGACACAATATGTATATAGGTTGAACTTGATGGACTTTGGTCTTTTTTCAACCTTATGAACTATGTTACTATGTTACTATGTTACCCTGTGTTTAGAAGCATATGCTAGCACACCAAATTTGAAAATGCGACCACTTGAACATTTGTTTTCTGCAATTGATTGAAATGCATATGAGGTGGTTTTCAAATCAGGGCATGTGAACTAACATATTTTGAGGCGCATTTCTTCTTCTGGTTCAGTTTTATGTGGAAATTAATTTGTTAAATACAATTTCAGATTAAATGATGAGCTACCTATACAATTTTAACATCTTGATATTATAGTATCAAAAGAAAATCATTATATAATATGCATGGGTACAGTAAATTAGAAAAATAAATTATAGTTGTAGAAATGTCCTAAAAGCTATTATCATTGAAATGGAAAATAGCCCTGGTAAGTCTTGATGATGGGGTTCATTAGACCTGTATTGATTTGTGTAGGAACTTGTGTCTCACTCTAATAACATCTAATTGGCCAAGAGGTGCTGCCAGTATCAGAATGTGTCTGCCGCTTATCTGCCATTAGTCTTAACAGATACAATATGGTTTTTGAATACTCCTCCAAATAAATGTGGCTTCTATTAGATGGGATTCAAGATGTAATGGCGAAACAATTGTGAGAAAGTTACAAATTTAGTTTACGTTGTACACTAGTTAGAAAGGCTGTATATTTCGAATGGTCCACCAGGGGGCACCAAAATGTTACAAATAATTGCAGACAAAATTTGTTTAAAAAAAAAATGATACTTCATAACTGCATTTTATTGTGTAGCATCTTTATAGATTATCGTATTTGCTCGATTATGATGACCCCCAAAATGTTTTATATTAATTTAGATAAAAAAGAAAAAGCCTTAATATAAGACTACTCTATAAGAAAAAAGTTTTATTTGCCAACCTTCCCCCCAGTTATGCACACCTGCCCCACAGCTTGCTACTCTGCCCCCCAGATATGCCTGATAACCCCTATATGCCACTCTGCCTCCCTAATATGCCTTATACTCCCTATAGTAGCTGCTACCCGGTACTTCCGTTGGGACTTCTATGGTGGCGCACCGGAAGGTCATGTCACGCTGGCGCTCCATCATAGAGGCCCCAGCAGAAGTGCCGGCAGAAGCAGAGGTTGCCTGCGTGCATTGTGCAGACATTCACCTGCAGGGGATCTGGATCTTAGTCTTGTCGTCAGACCTATATTTGAAGCCTCATTATAAGATTATAAAATGACCTCGGATATATAAAAAACCTTGTCTTACAATCCAGCAAATGCACTTTATTACACATTTTAGCATTATATATAAAAAATAGGGAGCACTTCTGATTTCTCCACTTCAACACACATGCAACCACATACACATGGATCTGCCTGAGCGGTGTCGAAAACCCACGGCGCAACCACAGATGTTTATAAGTTTGCGCTGTTTAAAGCATGAAAAGAGTTAAGCTATCTGTTTCAGATAACCACTGATTCAGAACATGTATCTGCACTTTACTTTTTTGAATTATTAACTATGCAAACTAAAGAACACAAACTTTATGGTCAATACAGGGATCTAAGTTAATTTGTCATCCTTGGGTACTCTTTCCCTTCATCCACTAGGTCCCCCATGGGATCAATGGAGTCCTAAGCAAAGCTATGTTTATGGGTGATATGCACAATTAAGCATAAAGTTCCAAATTATTTTTTTGTTTTCATACATCTTTACAACTTATTTTTGTGGTAAATAGGAAAGTTTAGCATAATTCACATATCACAATTGCATGTATCTTGTAACCATTGGTGGTTTATCTGGGGAGCTAAAAGTTCTCATGCTGACCCAAAAATGGAACCGATGACACTGCTGTACTTTATTTTTTATGTTAAAAGAGAGGTTGATATTTAGGTGACTTTTTGAATCTTCTGTTTCATATTACTACACAAGAAAGTACTTTGGTACCCTATTTGTTAGCTATAGGGAAAATAAATGAGTTTCACTACATTGTCTGCTAATTTTCCCTGGAAGTTAACAGGTCGTGAGTATAGGGTGCATGCACAGTAGCAAAAGATGTGTTCGACTGAACACATCTCTTGAAAGCCAAGTTAGTGGAGAGAGTGAGAAAATATTGAAAATCCATAGTCGGGATTCTAACCAATCCCTCCGTGCTTTTGCAAGGGCCAGGAATTTCAATTTATACTGAAGTGTCCTTTTAATGTACAATACTTTGCTATAACTTAACAAATACACAATTTCAGGGTCCCATCCAACAGAATGTCTGTAACACATGAACAATAACCCCCAGCCAATGATGTTATACCAATTATAATCAAATCATAAACGGATACCTCTACAGTTTTGTTAATATGGAACGCCTGCTATGTGTTATCACTTATTATACCACTGACTCCAGTTGAGTTTTTCTAACAACTCTGTAGAATAACACTTTTCATTGTTCCTCTGTTAAACCTATTCCGCATTACTATGCTACTTTCTGTGAATCGTTTGTATACACATAGATATATGTGTCAAGCATGACTTCCATTATTAGACATGTTTCTTGAGTCACCGTATCCTACACCAGGAACAATGGACTGAATTAGTGTTCCTGTTCAAATTGCCTTGGGGACACAATGCTTAGCTATATGTTAATACCATTAAAATTGAACATTCAATAAAATGAAATAACTAAATATAGGACCATATTAATCTCACCACCAGATTTTCATATCAACCAGTTTAGTATTGCCATCCTTATATATATATTTAGATAGCAAAGTGCTGCAGTGGTATTCGTTAACCTTCTAATCTTCATATGCTCCTCAACAAAGATCTGAATACATGTAACTATAAATCAGCCTGATATCCGGCTTTTTTTTTTCCACTGGCTACAACTCACCCAGCTGACACCAACCACCTTTCCCATAACACCACACATGGCTTATATATTAACGTCTTATAAGCCCATATAACTATTCACTGCTGGTGACCTACTAGTTAGTAATGCTACATGTCCACTCTCAACCTAGCTGTCCATTTTCTGATGTAAATAATTTTTATGCATAGGCCTCTTATAACAGCAATTTTATTTTTAAAACAGGAGTGGTCTTTGCACCTGAGGACACTAGAGTGTAAATCTTGCCCTGGGTAAATGTGTCTTAGCAGTTAATATTTACCCCTTGTAAAATGGGGTAATTCTTTTTCCTAAACTAGTAGGGAGAGGGCCATGCACGCACAAGAAGGTAAGAGAGGTGAGAGATTCTAAATGGAGGAAAAACAGGTGAAAAAAAGGCCAGATGGGAAAGAGGAGTATTTCTCAAAACTAATAAGAGGGTAAACATGGCTGATGAGCAACAGAGGGGACAACATGAAGTGGGTGAAATAAAGAAACAATAGACAATGTTAAAAATCATTAAAATACATGAACTATAACTCTCATTGTATTCCAATAAACAAGGGCACTGAACGTGTGCCTATAGTACCATGCTTTGAAGGGAACAATGTAAAGTGAAGGGTCAAGACTAACATTAACCAATGTCACCCACCTATTTTCCTATTCATGCCATAACTACTTAATGCCTATGCTGCGCCTACAAAACACACCTTTTAATGTGCGGGAGTGCCATGTTTTTGTGTCTGGTCATTTGGTATGTAGATGCAGCCCTGGCCATAGTTTGTTTTCATGTCCTGCTCACACATGCATTTTACATATGGACATGTATGCCTCTGTGTTCAGCCTCATTTTGTAAAGGCCCAAACTGGACTCAAAGTAGAAGCACAAACCTCCCCCTTTGCCACTCATCCAAAATGCAAAGGCTTTCTCAACTTCTATAAACCGGCCTGTTTTTTGGATGCACATATTAGCTCTGTTAGAGTATTTTCAGTCATATGTTTTTTTAATATGCCACAAAGTGTTTTGGGGTGGTTAGAATGGAGTGGCGACAGGGACATTTTATTTTACAACTGCACCTTATTTTAATTCATGTCTAGTCTCTGGCATCTTTTTTCATTTCTTTTTAAATGGTGTTGCAGGTCAACCGAGATAAATAAAGCTGCAATGACAACTCCAGACATGTTTTTCTGCCTGCATCAGAGCTCCCTCACTTTTCATTAGGGCTCCCAAGGCTTTGTGCTCCATAAATGTATGACAAACAGAACCTTATTCCATGAGAATTAATCAGCATAATGCACTCCAGGTTCCTCCCAAACTTTCCTCAAAGACTCCTTAACACTGAAATTTAACATGTTCCTCTTACGTTTTCTAATTCACGCTGCTCTCTGTCAACAACCATTTAATTAATTAATATACCTTTACCTTAAATGACATTTGGCAGACTATTCGGTTAGTTCTCAAAACGATTCCCTATTACCACTTCCTCACAATTCTGCAATTTGATTTTACTCCATCTTTTCTTCTACATTTTTTTCAGTTCCTAACAATCACTGGATTCAATTTTAAAGCAAGTCATCCCTTTTCAGAGTCATATGTTAAGTATTAGATAAATACTGTTTTTAGATATAACACATTTTTAGCACCTTCTAATACCATTGGTGCCATGGCATGCGGCATTTTCATTTTGTATAAAATATATCTTATTTTGACAATAAATCAGTGAAGTGCTTCTTTGTGTTGATGGAATTGTGTCATAAGAAAAGGTTTTTTTTTATTTTACAAAGTCTGTGTGTTTCACATTTTAAATACCAGTCTATAAGGGAGCTCCTCTGCAGTAAGATAAAAAATTGACTCGGAAACTACACGTCTATAAAAAGAAAGCGACTGCTTTGCTTTAATGATAATCATGTTTCTTCTTTGTTTCTTTGCAGCTCAGATTACAGACAAAATCAAGACTAGCTTGCATCTTTTCCCAGTCTGTCAGCTCTTGTATATTTTCCTTAAATAAGGGAACTTGGGGGACTCCCTGCTTTCTCTCTGCATGTGTTTTTCTGCTGGGTACCTGGGGAAGCGCAGCATTCAGAATACACAGTAGCGGGAGAGCTGATGGAAAATTCAATTAAGAAACAGACTAGATTAAGCACTTTAGCTTCTAGATAGCTCCTATTTGAGTCTCTCCTAGTTAAAGTGACTGTATAAAGAGGGATAAAGTACTACCAGTATTATTATTTATAATTTTATATAACACTATCATTTTCCATAGCGCTGTCCAGTGGGTAAACAGGACATAATAAGTAGTATATAACATAACAATGCAACAAGAAGTAAGAAGTACCCTGCTCAAACAAGTTTGCAATCTGGCAATAACACTAATTATACTATATTAATAATTCAGCATCCTGTTTTGTAAACTGTCTAAGATATTATATAAAAATGTGTTTGTACCAGGAACCAGGATGTGACGGCCCTGGGTTAATGAGTGCCGTCCATAATAGTTATGACCAGCAGGGCCGGACTGGGAATGAAAAGCAGCCCTGGAAACACACTTACCCCTTATACATACCCGAGTCACACTATTTGCCATACAAATAACTATAAAACATTCTTTTTATCACGCTATTTGCATTAAGATGCCAGAAAGCAAAAGTGTTAAAAGGCCCCAATAAATGAAATACATTACGCGTAATGGAATCAAAACATTTGCTACTGCAAACATTTTTAGATGAAAAAGTTCCATTTTATTCAGTGAAACAAAACAGTGATCACATTATTCTTCACGATATTCTTGTAAGAAACCTGTATTTCTTTATTAATTCATGTAAACATTTTTTTTAATATTTAAGAAAAGCTAGCCACTCTGCCCCCAGAAATGCCTTATACCCCCCATATGCCACTCTGCCCCCAGAAATGCCTTTTACCCCCCCATATGCCACTCTGCCTCCCTGATATGCCTTATACCCTCCTATATGCCACTCTGCCCCATGATATGCCTCTTAACCCCCTATATGCCACTCTGCCTCCAGAAATGCCTTATAAGGGGACTTAAAAGGCATATCATGGGACAGAGTGGCATATAAGGGGGCATAATGCATTTCTGGAGGCAGTTCACCCTGTGCAATGCACCCTGAAAAATCTACCAAAAGTTTTAAGATAAGAGGCCAGGTACGAGGATCCCAATTGTTAGGAGGCACAGGTAGAGGCAAATAATATAGATAGCAAAGCACTTGCCAGATACCTGTATATAGTAGGTGCCACAGGTAGATGCACAGGACAGGTAGCCCCGGATTGCCAGTTTATGTGCAGAGGACAGGTAGTAAACCAGTGCTGGGTTTAGTACACGAAATAGTTTGTACACAGAGTGTTTAGTTAGGAGAGCCAGGTATGGTATACACAGAGTGATTCTGCTTCATAAAGTAGCATGCTTCTACTGTTCCTGTTTTTTAGAAATCCATGGCTGAACCTGCCCTCCCCTTAAAAAAAGAAAAAATGGTTCAGCACCCAACTCCCAGGAAGCTGGGTGCTTGCAGGAAAAAAGGGACAGCATAAACCCTCTTGAAGCATACAAACACAAAAAAAGCAACGTTGGGTATCACAGACATTTCAGCAGCCCGATGTGCCCATGCAGAAGATGGTCATTGGGTAGGTGCATGCGGCAGAGAGACCTCGCTCTGGCCAGTTGCAGTTAAGATGGATCTCCAATACAGTCAAAGTCTGGGAAATATATTTCCTCCACTTCCTTTGTGTCTAGGTTGTAGTCTGCCTGCAATGCTTGCCTCATGGTGTCCCATTATAGCCTCTGAACCTAGCTAACCCCTCCTCTTCCTTCAGGTTGTGGCTACAATTGCTGTTTGCTGTATAGTTGCTCATTGCCCTTTCGTGGTATCACACCCGATCAGGACACTTCCTGGTTTTTGGTACCCTGACATTTTGAAAGGGCCATGAATTCAGAGGGTACTAGTGCACAGCCTTTTCCTACGTTTGAACCAACAAGACCACAGGAAGGATCAGTTTGCTGTAGCCCTTGAGACTTTACTTAATCGCACAGCTCATTTAGAGCAACCTGTACAAGCACCTCCGGTACAAGCGGTTGCAACCGACCCACCTACTGCAGCGCTATTCAGGGGACCCTAGTCAGTACCGTGGGTCAGGTCAGCATTTATTTTGAGCTGGTCCCACAAGCCTTCCTTACTGACTACTGGCTAAGGTGGGCTTCCTGATTTCTCTCCTCACCGAAACTTGGGCCAATCCTCTGTGGGAGACTAATAAGCCAGTTGTTCAATATTACACAGAATTTGTGGCCTCTTTCCACAGGGTCTTTGATGTTCCGGCCCGCTCCACCTCTGCTGCCAAACAGTTAATGTCCATCCGATAGGATACGAGACCAGTTGCCAATTATGCCATAGAATTCCGTACCCTGGCAGTGGAGGTGAGATGCAACAACAAGGCTCTTGTAGCTGCCTTCTTCCATGGCCTCTCCCGATTCCATGAAGGTAGCAGCTAGGGATCTCCCATCAGACTTGGAGGACTTAGTGTCATTTCTCCTGTTGATTGACTCCAGACTTTGGGAGAGACACTCATTTAGGGAGGGCCTGCAGAGGCCTTCCATCGCTACTTCTTTGAGCCTATGCAGCTTGGGGCTACCCATCTCTCTGGGGCAGAGAGGGCCTTCAGGAGGGGGGAGGGCCTGTGCCTATGTTGTGGATTTGTTGCACTCCTGCCCTACAGGGGAAACGCCCGCACCTAGGGTCCTGTTGGGGACAAACCCTAGGTGGGCTTTCTCCGTTCCCTATTATCCATAATGGTAAACTGCTTATAACAATTTTGTCATAGGCGCCATCTTCGGCGGTTGCCCAAGTGCTCATTTCAGGGGCTGCAGGCACAATTATTGACTCCTCGTTTACCTCAAAGAATCACATATCGATAGATGACCCTTACAACCAGCACTCATTACGCAGAAGTCGGTTCTGGTATTAGAAACATAGAAAGTGACGGCAGATAAGAACCAGTAGGCCCATCCAGTCTGCCCAACCTCTGAGTACTTTCCTTTAGTACCTGCCCTTGACCTATATCTAGCTTGGCCTTATGCCTATCCCATGCTTGCTTAAATGCCTTTACTGTATTAACATCTACCACTTCTGCTGGAAGGCCATTCCATGCGTCCACTACCCTTTCCGTAAAGTAATATTTTCTGATGTTACCATTAAACCTTTGCCCCTCTAGCTTATGACTATGTCCTCTTGTTGTATTTCTCCTTTTAAATAAACTCTCTTCTTTTATCTTGTTGATTTAAATGTTTCTATCATATCCCCCCTGTCAAGTCTTTCTTCCAGGCTATATAGGTTAAGATCCTTTAACCTGTCCTGGTAAGGTTTATCATGTAATCCATAAACCATTTCAGTAGCCCCTCTCTGAACTTTCTCCAACCTTTCTATATCCTTCTGGAGATACGGTCTCCAGTACTGTACACAATACTCCAAGTGAGGTCTCACCAGTGATCTGTACAACGGCATGAGCACTTCCCTCTTTCTACTGCTAATACCTCTCGCTATACAACCAAGCCTTCTGCTAGCATTACCTGATGCTCTACTGCATTGTCTGCCTACCTTTAAATCCTCAGAAATAAATCTCTTTCCTCACACGTTGAGGTTAGGACAGTATCAAATATTCTATACTCTGCCCTTGGGTTTTTAGGCCCCAGGTGCATTACTTTGCATTTATCCACATTAAATGCCAATTGCCACAGCTCTGACCATTTTTCCAGTTTACCTAAATCATTTGCCATTTGGCTTCTTCCTCCAGGAACACCAACCCTGTTGCAAACGTTTGTGTCATCAACAAATAGACATACCTTTCCACTAATACAAATATTAAAGAGAATGGGTCCAAGTACAGATCCCTGAGGTATCCCACTGGTAACAAGACCTTGTTCTGAATATACGCCATTGACTACAACCCTATGTATTAATGGCTATAGGGGCTCTGCATCATGAGGAGATTCAATTTCAAATGATCGCCTCTCCAAAATCGGTCCTAATACATACGGACCACAGAAATCTCACATTTCTCTCTGAAGCCAATAGATTGTCCATGAGTCAGGCTAGGTGGGCCTTATTTTTGTCTTGCTTTAACTTTGTGGTTTCCTCATTTGTCTGGTTGCAGCTTGCTGTCCAGGGGTTAATTGGGAAGAGGTTTACTTGCACCTCCCCCAACACATTAATAAGGTTTTGGTAGCAGTATAAACTGCTTTGTGTGCCCACTATATAGGAGGTCAGAGTGGGTTCTCACCCTATTGAGGGTGTGTCTTGACGTGGGTGAGCTTAATTATGCTTTAGGGATAGCAACTGTACCCCACTGACAAGGCCAATGAAGGCCGAAACATATGTCTGGAGTTGTCGGTTACTTTGTGCAGAAGAAATTTGCCTCTCGTTTCGGTTCTGGACTGCCCTTTTGGATGGAGAATTAAAGCATTGACTATTTCTCAATCTCACCACAACTGCTCTCTACAGTCACCCATTCCTCCATACATCCTATCCATATTTCAGATCATGCTCTAATTGATCTATCGCTGTCCTTGTTGCCAGACTCCCCTTACTTGATTGTCAGGAACATAACTAACAATACACAGAACACTGATTTTAACATAACCAGACAAGACATACATGGTACAGGACACAACAAAGGATAGGGAACAAGGCAAGGAACACAAGGGATGGAGTGAGGAGCCGAGATCCTGATGCTTCTCCTTTAAGCAAGGATAATATTTCTTAACTGGGACACGGGGAGAGGGGAGAGAAGAGAGGAACCAAGATCCTCAGATGATTTAGGTAAAGAGGGCAAAGGTAACTTTCTGACACACAAAAATACAGGACTAGCCTAGGACTATAAGATAACAATTGGAGATTTAGTCACATCATATGGCCATAGTATGCTTAGCCCTCCACTACACCAAAGTATTCCAATATTCAGTGGGTGCTAGCACTAAACCCTGCCTACTGAATTTCTAATAGGCTGAAACTAAACATTAAATCTGAACAGAGATAAAGACATACCTAGAGAATGCAGACTGTGACAAACAACAAATTGGTGGGGCACAACTTATAAAGGAAACAGAAGCTGAAGCCAAGAGCAGGACTGGAATCAACGATTCAGAAGTTAATGGCAGAGCATAAGGAAATCCAGGAATGGATACAGCGAGACAGGGGAACTGTGGCGAAAAAGTAAAAAACAGAGATAAGCAGCTTTGCAGCCTGGATTGGGCCTGACATCTTAGTATTGGTACTTCCCTACGTACCTGCATAATGAATAAATGGATGGATGGGTCACTTAATCTTTTACACTGCCAGATTTGTCAAACTAAACATGACTCTTTGTTTACTGCCATGTCACTTGCCTAACAGCCTACCAGACAGATCAGTCGCTCCAAAATAGAGACAAATACTTACACTTAAAATGACTTCTTGATACATTTCTTTAGGAATTTGTTTTCAATTGAGTGAATAAATCTGGCAAATTATTAGCAACTGCGACCACACACCACAACTCAAATTGTTACCTTACACAGAGCGGTGAGTTTTGTATTTCAGCAGCACATTGCAAGGCTGACCCAGATCAATTTTAGCATTGTCATGGAAGTTTTGCAGAAGGCAGGTTTGTAGAAAATGACACAGGTACAAAAGGACAAACTTGGTGCCCTTGAAATTGAACAAGAAATAG
Source organism: Spea hammondii (assembly GCA_029215755.1). Lineage (NCBI taxonomy): Eukaryota > Metazoa > Chordata > Amphibia > Anura > Pelobatidae > Spea > Spea hammondii. The sequence goes on from JARDYJ010000008.1 coordinate 24,518,684, forward strand.
AACACACGGTTAGGCTCCTAAAACATGACAAACACACAGGCCCTGAAGGCATTCTTGGAAGAAGGACCCTCCTTCAGTAAACACAGGCCCATAACACTTATCAGGACATACAGATCCTAAGTAAAATCATGGCTAATAGACTGCAACATTTATTAATAGATTATTGCACCCTGTTCAGCGGCGCAGACAATCAATGATAGGCATCTGCACAACATTAGCAGCTACTTGCCTTTTGAAAGCCCTGAGATCTAGGGGGTAATGCACTAAGTCTGGATGCCCGAAGGAGCCTTTAGCTGGGTCAAAGGGCCCGATTTTAGGCTTCAAATTTTTCGATCTCCTTTCATTAACCTTATGCGAAAATGATATGCAAATACCACCACTAAAATAGGAGTAAATTGTTTGGACGCCAACGTAGTCTACATGGAGGGGGGTGCATGCCCACTATCTCCATTGCCCCCCCACTGACGGCTAAAACTGAGGTGGACCTGCGCAGTTATGACACTTTGCATCTCTGGTTCTCTGGTAGGGCAACTTTGATTAAATGAATCATTTTCTCAAGGTTATTATACCCTGCAGGTGTTTTTGACACCATCAGACATTAAATCATTAAATAAAGACTTTTCCAAGACAAACAGCTAGAATTACTTTAACGTCCACCTTTACAGATATTTACCGTATTGGCCCGAATATAGGCCGCACTTTTTCCCCCCACTTTAGGTCTTTAAAGTGGGTGTGCGGCCTATATTCGGGGTTTAGCGGCAGTTGATATCACCCAACGCCCGGGCAGGTGTCTTTCAGGCGCCGGGCAGGTGTCTTTTTTTTCTTTTTCGGGTAAGCAGCAGGGTTAAGATCCAGATCCCCCACAGCGCAACAGGGGACCTGGATCCTCCTCCCCGGCAGCCGTGGACATCTGCGTGATGTGCGTAGACAACCTCCGCTGCCAGAACTTCCGCCGGGGCTTCTATGGTGGAGCACCGGCGTGACGTAACCTTCCGATGCTCCACCATAGAAGCCCTGGCAGAAGTGCCGGCGGCGGAAGTTGTCTGCACGCATCGCACAGACGTCCACCGGCCGGCCCTGCTAGACACCAGGGAGTCTGGGGGTGCATTGGTAAGTCGGGGCGGTGGAACTTCTAGGAAGCAGAGTGGAATATCAGGGGCAGAGTGGCACTTCTAGGGGGCATAAAGCATATCAGGGGCTGAGTGGCATATCTGGGGGTCAGAATGGCATATCAGGGGTTATAAAGTATATCTGGGGGCAGAGGGGCATATCTGTAAGTAAGGTACATTATGAATTAAGGGGGGACCTTAACATGGCTATTGGTTTTCTGTCTGTATATAACATATGCTGACAAACTGATAGATACCCAAAATTTTAAAATACATGTATTCCTGTTCATTAGACAAAATACTTTTTTACCATTCCACTAATGTCTATTTTTTTCTTTAAAAATATTTTTTTCTTTAAAATAGCATCAAACTTTAAGCGTGCGGCCTATATGTGAGCCAATACGATATAATGATCAGGGGTTCTCTCCAGATCTGTCTCTAAATTCACTACTATGTCTTTCATGCTTCTTATCACCACAATAAATGCTTTGAAACAGATGAGACTGAGATTGGGTTTGAACTGGATGGGCAACCCTCCCTTCTCGGGTATGGAACCTTGACTTTCAGGAACATCTGGGCCAATGACTATTTGGCATGTCAAGTGGTATATGTACAATAGATGACACAAACCTCCTAAGTGCATCCTCTTGATGCACAATTATATAGAACACTTTCCTAATTTTTCCATTTCCCGTTTCAATACGTTCTGGCACATAGTTGTACAACTCAGGTATCACAACACTTCACTTACAGGGACTGGCCCAATGGTCTGGAAAACATTATATGGAAAACTGCCCACAAAGCACATTCCACCAAATCACCTTACACTTACCTACAAAGTAAGTCAAAACACACCTCACAGCCTACTGGTGTCTGTACCTGGAGCAAACACATAGACAATATTGACCCTTCAGACGCAATGAAGATGACATATGCAAAGTAGTGCCTTCTGCTACTTATAAAGATATGCACCTAAAATTGGGGCAATATGTGTATCTTTCACCTTTGAAGCAATTTAGGTTTGGTATTTGAGAATCAGCCACTTGTCCCACATGAAATTTTCCTGGTCGCACCAATAGATAATAGGTTTTTGGGAGCAGGTGAGGAGGTTCTGGGTTGCCTTGGGTTGTCGGTTGCAGATGGTCCCGTCTGAAACGGCCATCTTAGCAGTGGATGGAGACAGGATTACACATTTTTATTATCACATAATATTAGCAGCAACAAGGAAATGTTGCTACATCAGTGGATTTTTCCTTCCGAATGGATTGGCTAGCAATGTCAATGACCAAAGAAAGGAGAGCAAAAATGTTAAACTTCAATTAAATCTTCTTTTAAGCTCACCTCCTGCTACTCAGCTGGGCCGCCCATCCCAATCTCCTAATTCTGGGTACAATCTAACAGTTGCGCAGACTGGACAACATTCATATCAACACTAGTTTTTGCTTGATAGGAAGTGTGGGAATTCTGCCTCATTACATACAACATGTGCTTGATACTTTACTGTTTCAATAATATGTTACTTGGCTAATGAACATTTTTTTTTAAAAAAAAAGGACTATAGTTACATTACAAACAAGATAGAAATGACACCTTATAAGATGAAGGCATAATGTTTTTTTTAAAATAGGAGCGGCGGGTAAAACAACACAAATATGACATGAAATACCCACATAATGATTTGCATAGAACATAGGGATATTTATTTTGCGTCTATATGGGTTGTGGGACTGGCGGGGAATGCAGGCACTGTGCTAATGCTAGCTGAATTCTGTGATTTTGAGGAAGAATCAGCACCATAACTCATGGACAGCAGAATCAGATTACAACAGAATCCTGTCGCTGAGTGTCTTTGGCTTTCCTGCCTGTATTTCACTTGCTGCACGAACCAGTAAGGATAAGGTTAACTTCTATCCAGGTATCTAACTACAGGTGTGGTCATCAAGCCCCCCATAAAGCTTAGCCTGGTAGACAGAGGGGAGACAAGTTAGGCAGAGGTATGTTGTATCCCTGTTCACAACACCAGCTCTCCCTTCAGGCTGCCTGCTCTGTGTGTATTGGTTACAATGTATGGTGGGTTGTGTGATCTAAGCCTCTAGACCTGAGGACCTTAGAGGATGCTACAATTCAGAAGCCAGAAGGCTGGGAAGCATTATTTGTTTTACTTGGACTTTACTTGCTTAGGAGAATGCCACATTTACAACTGGCTACAGGAATTCTGAGGACCCTTAAAGTGACATTCCCTCCTTTGTTTAATTGAAGAATAAAAGCATATTTCGTTTGTGTTATAATACTGCAAATTTAAAGAAGAGGTGATTGACCTACAACCTTGTGTATCGTGTTCAATATCACATTCTCCTATACACATACACTAGCGCCTGTCAGCTGTTCAATTATTACATTATTTTTTTAAATATATTTTATACTATGTGAATTGACACTACATGGAGCCAAAATACGTCCAGAATCCATAATTAACAGCACTCACCGCTAGTGGAAATGTAAAAGTGCGATTATTCGCGATGTCCTGACAGCTGATTGTTGGTTACCTTTGAGTTAGATGAATTATTGGAAGGCATCTTGGATACCCATAGGCTAAGCTTCTAAACAGTTATGAAGATAATACAGGCTTCTTGGCTGCCGAGTGTACACTGGTTACACAATATAAATTCAGTGAGAGACACCGTAACATGAATTACCTGATCATGAGCATCTAATGATCAAATATTTTCATTCTGGCGTTACTAAATATCAGTGAGAATGTGAATGTAAAATAAACATGATGATTTGTACTAAATATGGTTTGACTGCTTACTTGAGTGCAGGCTCATCTGTAAAAAGAAATCTAAATTAAATGTTAAATGGCAATAACTAAACCCAAACATATAACAACACCTGCGTGTTATATGGAGCGCGGGGTCCTTGCCAATGCTTACAATTCTCCGATCCAAGATGGGTATTATCACTGGCGAAAAAGAAAAAAAAGAACTCTACCACAATTGAGAAAAATGAGAAAGACGAGCACAAGAATTTCTCAGAAATAAACGTTTTCAGTGTCCTACACTGCTTTAGTAAAGCAGGAAAATACCTACAAAGTGTGCATTCCTCCGTATTTTTGCACTTCTTGGCATTTAAATATCTGACCTCTGAGGGCTACTTCCTTCTCATGAGGAGACTTGTTGGTTTGTTGCCTTTTGCAGAATAGCCTAGTCCCTCCAAGCTCTTCAGAGCAGTCTGAGGGAAGGTGACTAGTCATGGTTGGTATAAGCACTGGGTGGGGAGGGGGCTGTAAGGCAAGCAACTGAATGGAAAAGATGATGAATGAAGAGCGGCGTGGAGTGAATGAAAAGACGGGGGGGGCGAGAGTAAAGGGGTGGAGGATCACAGAGAATCAGGGGGTTGGCTTTTATAATAATAAAAAAAAAAGCAGTTGCATAAGGCTGGGGAGGAAGTGCGCGGTCACGTGATCGGGCCGCGCATACACGTGCCCGCGCTCCTCTGATCAATTTCTCAAGGTGTTCTATCCACTGCTGAAGATGGCGACAGATTAAATAGAAAATAAAAGAAAAAAGCACAGAGGGGAGAGCTCAGCCTCGGAGCGCGGGGAGGAAGAGGAGGTATGGGAATATTCCGCCCCAGCAGCAGGATGCCTAGGGAGCAGAAGAACAGTGCCCATCAAAAGAGGAAGAGAAAACAATAAGCACGGTGCAGACACCTACCATAGAGAGGACCAGGGGACCGCGAACAGCCCGCGATCAGCATGGGCAGCAGAGGCTGAGTCGGAGAGGCGCTCTACCAGGGGCAGCAGTCACACGGGGATGCTCTCACCTGGATTTGCTTTGGGTTCATAGGGGGAGGGTGGGGGATCTGCATGGGTTGTCCCTTGCACCCCCTATGGACTTCACCTTGATGTACTTTGCCCCGGGGGTAAATCTTTACAGAGGGAGGGGGGATCTTTTTTTTCCTGGTTAGTTCTCCTAGTATTGCTTGCGATGGCCAGTTCCTGAGTGACCCGGGCAGGGGCGGGCAGGGGAGGGGAAGCTCCCATCCCTTCATCCACCATCCTTTATCCCTTCATCTACCCATTCCCGTATCCATCCATCCTTCCAGCACCACCACCTGACATCCTTCTTCTCAAGCCACCCGTCATTTCTCCTTTCTTTATCAGCCTCTCATCTTCTTGTCCACCCTTCCCCCTCCCCAACCCCCTCCCGATGATGCCCCTCTCCGCAGGCCCCCTCACGAGAGGCAGGTGACATTGTGCTGGTGGTGTAGGAAACCCACCACAAACATATAGGGGGTGGGGAGAGACTGACAGCACCCGGCCGCAGCTCCCCGCATTCTCCCACCCCCTAAAATATGATCAGGGGGGCTTGGATGTATCCAAGGGAAGATGAGGCCGTTTTAAAGATCTGCTGGGAACCTCGACACAGCGACAAGCCGTGCGCCGACTCCGAGAGGGCTCAGAGATGGCGAATGTCCCTAGCCTCTCTCCTGTTCTTCACCGTCCTGCTGTCTAATCACCTCTGGCTGGTCTCCGCTGGGGCCAAAGCAAGAGGCAGCTTCTCGTTCAGCCTCCAGCCAGCCCTGGGGGAGCAGGCCAACTCCAGCATGCTGTCCCTCCAGAGCTTCCCATGGGAGGGCAGGGGGTGCTGGGACAACTTCCTAAGCAATCTGACCAAATCTGCTGCTCACAGTCCGCATTGCACTGGTGCCAGGTCCTCTCACCTGGATTATGCCTGCACCAAACTGCATTACTTGCAAAGACATCGAGGGTCTCTGTTTCCACCCTCTCCCCAAACCTCCTCCACCTCCTGGTCCAACCACCCTTTCTCTTTTTCCTCCAAGAGGAACTTTTTGAAGGCTTATTTTCGCAACCTCACCCTGTCCTTTTGTAATACTTACACCCTTCTGGATCTGCTGCTGGGCATGCCTAACCCCGACAGCCTGAACTGCAGCCTGGAGAAACTGATGGAGGACTTCGCAGGGGCAGCTGCAGCTTCTTCTGCCCTCCTTGAGGGTGAGGTGTGCAGTAGCTGTGTCCAAGCTTACCAGAGACTGGATCAACACGCTCAGGAAAAATACGAGGAGTTTGACTTTGTGTTGGAGAAATACCTGCAAGCTGGGGAGTACTCTGTGAGATCCTGCGTGGGGGACTGCAAGGTAAGGGGGGGCAGCCCGTGCCAGCTGCTGGGGGGCAAGTGCAGGGAACACCTGTCTCCTGGGGTCACTATTTTGGGGCAATTTATTTGATGTTCTAAATCGATCTATTGTGTGATTGGCTGCTGTGGCAAACATGGTCTGTTAACAGTCGGAGTGCCAGAATGGGCACTTGCATAGGTACTTTTGCCACTTGAAGGGTTAATTTAAAAGGTCATTTTGATGAGGTTACCGGGTAGAGCATTACAGGGGGTAATGCCCATTTAGAAACACACGGCGGGTGCGTATTGTGCTTAACCTTTTTGTATTGTCAGGATACACAGCTAATACAGAGGAGCGCACACGGAGGTCTTTGGCGAGAAGACGTATCATTACGTGAAGTTTATTTCCTACATATAACCACCTCTCTGCCCGTTGTGTATAGAAAATCAATTAGTCATGGGAGAGGGGCAGTTATGGAGCCTCTGGCACGCGGTTGAGCAGTATGTTACGCTTGTGTTGATCAGTGTCAGATGTGTTCATGGGCCTATGAGATCTTCATGATGATAAATTGCCAGTTAGGGTTTGCAATATGCAATACTGTCTCTAGGGTGGTGGATGGCACAGACCAGTAGCTACGTGGACCCCTCTGTAGTAAAATGAGAATCTACAAATACACAGTTTGCTCCAATGTTCCACCAAATAGGCGTGATTGTCACTGCGTACCTACAAAGTGTACATTCTGCCGCGAAATCTACACAATGAACCAACTTAAACCTGGTGCTGTGTGATTTGTACATGCTGCTGTGTTGCCTGAAAGACTGGCTTGCAGGGTGTTGGATTCACACGTGTCCTGTTTTAATTGGCTCATCCGGAAACCTTATCCCTTAAGTCCCATACAGGGCCAGACTGGTGGCCCTGGCACCAGGTGCAGCCAGCGGCTGGTTATGCGCAGTCGCATGGGCATAGTCAGCCATCCGGGTCTGGTCCCATAACGCACAATTTTACCTGTTATTTTGCTTTATAAAATGCTGGCAAGCCAACCAGCTCTGCCCGTTCTCCCTGAAGTGGGGATGCAAACTCTATGATGGCTGTTCATTAATGGGGATGTCCAAAGAACAAAAGGGTTCCTTACAGTAAGAGTAAGAAAGATGTGGAATTCACTACCTACAGATGTTGTGCTATCAAATTCAATTGAAGTGTTAAATATCGACTTGATTCCTTTTTTTTAAACAAAGAAGAATATACAGAGATATAAAGAGTAGCAATGCCTTGATTAATTCAAGCCGGGTGATCCAGTGAGAGATCAGAGCAATTTTGGGGACAAGGCGGAATTTTTCCCCTTATTGCGACACAACGGCAAATCAGTGCAAATGCGGGGCTGTCTTCTTGATCATCGGCAGGGTTAAACGTGATGGACCGGTGACTTATTACTATATATCTACAGGCAGGCCACTGGCCTTAAGGGCAGGTGTGTATAATATACTGACCCAGATTTGCCCCAGGCAGGCGTATTTGTGGCTGTTTAGTAGCCCTTTACGATTAATGATACAGATCGCTTTATATTCACTGCGCAGAATTGTTTAAGTAATTATATAAAAGGTGAGTATACACTTTTTTTATATTAACTTACATGGAAAGTGTATAAATCTGTGCTTAAAAGTATGGATTACTCTCTTCGATATGCTGTACTGCGGCTAAATTGGTATTTGATATCCTTAATTACCCTTATTTTGGTTACAGAGATACTGTCACTGAAAGATAGGGTAAATGCAGTGAAACCTACAGAAAGTCTGTGCTCTTAAATGATCGCTGCCCTGCATCATATTATTTCTATACACCTGCCAAGTTGAAGGAGCCATCTTTTGTCTTGCAACTTTGAGAGTTGCATCTCTATCTAGAAACAGGGCTGCTATTTATTTCACTGAATTCACTTGCAGCGGTTAAAATGAGGTTTCTGCTTTCCTGACATCATATTACTAGAATATTAACACAAACTCACTTCTGGGTTGAAACCAGAACTTTTTAACAAGATTCTCCTCATTGGTAGTGTTTATGGTTAATCTAATTTAATAATGATAAGTACAAGTGGAGTTACTGGTCCTGATGGGTGTTTTTGGTATCAGAATTATTAAATATTTATATATACAGAAAAAGATATATATATAATCGCTGAGATGTCTCCAAGTGTTGGTAACGTGTTACTCTAGTGCAGGGGTGTCCAAGTTTTTTCTGCAGTGGGCCACTTCATCAGAATTGTATACGTGCGAGGGCCGCACTCATTTTTCACTGAGAAAATATGGCCTTTAATAAGATATGCAGATTAAAATACAGTAAATGACACAAAACCTTTACTTTTCCTCTCACTGATTTCTGGGATTTCTGGGCCTACAAATTCAGGATTCTGTATAAGTAAAAATAAAATAGTTCTATTTATTTTAGGGATGCACTAAAATGAAAATTCTGGACCAAAACCAAAAATTCAGGGTTCACTTAGCCGAAACTGAAAATGACCCCCCCACTTTTAATAAAAGTAAGTTACACACCAAAATTGTACAAAAAAATGATATATTATGATTGTTAACAGCAATCTCAGGCATATCCAGATTCCAGCATGTACTGGTTGGCTGGGCATTGTATTTTTTGTCCAATTTTAGTGTGTAACCACACTTTTATTAAAGGTAACACACCACAATTGGACAAAAAAAAGTCAACAATATGACTTGGCATGATAGGAGTGTGATTGCTAACAGCAAACACACTCTTTTTATACCCAGGCAATCAGTGAATGCTGGAACCTAGGCATGATGGGACTGTGATTGCTGTTAGCAGATTGCTATTAGCTGTTAGCAATCACACTCCTATCATCCCAAGTCAGCCATTACATGCTGTTACAGGGTGGCTGTAAGTGCAGACCCCATACGGATGGCAGCATCAATACACAAGGGGGGCAGCTAGCCAGGTTTCAGCATGTACTGGCTGACTTGGCATGATAGGAGTGTGATTGCTAACAGCAAACACACTCTTTTTATACCCAGGCAAACAGTAAATGCTGGAACCTAGGCATGATGGGACTGTGATTGCTGTTAGCAGATTGCTGTTAGCAATCATACTCCTATCATCCCAAGTCAGCCAATAGGGCACGGTACCATAGTAAGCCCGGATGTTTGTGTGTGTCCTGCAAATGATGTAGGGAAACTGGCTATATAGACTGCCCCGCACTGCACCTCGACTAAATACTGCCCCTTGAGCTCGACTGCAGTACTTCATCCAGGTGTCATAGTTTGGTGCCTAGTATGGTTCTAGCCCATAGGCACTCTGTTATTTGAGGTCCGCAGCGAGCAAAAACGAACCCATGCACATCTTCTACAAGATGATCCTGCGGTTCTAAAAGGACACTCATAATGTTTCTACTTTTGTATGAGTTTGCAGCAAAAATAATAATTATGTATCACAAGGTTTACCAGGTCAAGACATGTAAGGAAGTATTTGTTTCAAGATTTTAAATAAGGGTTTGTTTTGCTTGTGACGTAGCACTAGAAGTTGCAAAGCAGTGCTTTACGGCAGCAAGGGGGGGGTGACACAAAATGTGATCAAGTTTATAAACTTGAGCACAAAATCTAAACATTTTCTACAAACACCTCGAAAACACATAGAGAATTGACGAAGAAGGATAGTGGTGGTGTGTCCCGCTGAGCAGCCAGTGCATGGACGCACCCTGCGACTCTTTAATGAGTTCTTATACCCCCCCCCCAGCTCAGCTAATGAAACTTTAATTTCCTCAATTGACATTTGTACAATTCGTGGTTCTTGTGCCAGGCAGACATGGTATGTGAAAAACGCTGAGATTGGTTGACCTGTGGCCCCTCTTACCAGCCTCTCTCTGTAATGGGCCACTCGGGCTGCTGCCTACTACAACAGAAAGCAACAGAAACCATGGCAACTAAAACCGCCTGCCAGAAAATGCAGACGCCAACTCCTGCATTGCAATCAGCAGAGCCTGCTATCTGTACCAGAGGGGAAGAGGGGGAGGAAGAGAAGAAGGGAGACACAGAGAAAGAAAACTAAACAGGAAAAAATGGGCCAGACACACAAAGATAACAATAACATTGCGATAATCAAAAGGGATATACTAACAAATACAGAGCAAATGAAAGCATATGAAACATAAAATTATTACAAAATAAGAGAAGAGCATTGGATCGCTTTCATTATTATTGGTGTGTTGTGGATTCGTTTTTTTCCAGGGATGTACGATTTACGTTTAGCACAGATAAGACTGAACTTTGTGGTGCTTGTATTGTTAAGAATCATTTACACTGTTGTTTTCTAGGCGCTTTTATGAATTATCTAGTAAGAGTTCTTGGAAAGGTTGGCCTTTGTAGACCTTTTGTCACCGTACGTTTCCTTGACCTACAACAATCACACTCCTGATGTGCCCACAATTTATTCCCGATTTCCAGTTACGTCATGGTAGGTGGTGGTAACATCAGCTTGGCTTTATCACGTTGGACATTCAGACCATTTAAAAGAATGCAGCCACCGTTCCTTTCCATTTAAACATCGCCATTCTCCATTATTATTAACATGCTCCGTATAGTTTAGGCTTAAAATTGTAAATAAATAAGGAAAAACATTACAGCTTGCATTATTTTACTGCATTTCCATTTTTACCAAAACGGTTCTAAATTTCTGGTAGTATTGTGCAGAGGTCTGGAGACCATCTTCAGAATGATATAGACAGTCTGGAGAGAGTACAAAGAAGGGCTACCAAAATGGTGAAAGGTTTGCTGGATAAAATCTCAGAAAATAATAAATTATTTATTAGTCTTGGTTCCAACTCTCTCACTGCACTATTATGAAGAGCCAACACTAGCAAGTTCTCCAGCAAGAATGACTGAGCTGGCCCTGCATAATGCATAGTTCAATGTGTTAGGAGACATTAAAAAAATCTCAGTGACTACCCGTTATACACGGCCAGCCAAGGTTTGAGTCTTTACAGCAGGAATAACGGGCGGACTACTAAAGGCAGTATTTGGTAATAGCGGGCCATAGCCTGTGTCCCAACAGTGTTTCTGGCAAACGTTTCTAGCCAGTCCACTGCATATTCCTTCTCTGAAAGGTTACAATTGGTCTAATAAAGAGTTTACGCCATTAAATGTGAACAAGTTGCAAGATTTATCCATTATTATTTCACATTTCCATGTGAATTGATTTTATATTTATTGTGGATTTTAAGTCAAGACATTTTGTGATAATAAACTATTTCATGCGAGGCAATGTGGTACACAGAATTGTTTCTAGTGCCCACCTGTGTATTGCATGCCCTTGATACTAGTATAACGGGTGATTAAATCTAAATTCTGTAATCAAAATCAGGTAGCATGTCTTTGGTCAGGAACATAATCTCACCATGTTATCTATTTATTATGAATTCAGACTTCCTCGTAGTTTCCTGGAATATAACCCAATGGAAGCGCGACTGGCTGTATGACGATGTAACAAGCAGTAGATAAATCCTCTCAGTGGCAGTCCCTCTGCTCCCGTACATGACGCTGAAATTTTGATTCAGAGCTCAGGTTCACAGCTGGGGTTTACACAAACACAACCAGCAGTGCTTCCAACATTCAGATTGTGGGCTAGGTCGTACGAGCCGTCAACGTCTGACCACTGGGTTGATCGCAAAACCCGCTGTAGGCTAGAATCGGAGCTTGCTAGTTTAATAAAACACGGATAAAGTCTTTATAGGTTGCAGAAATTAACCTTCAAGGCAAATTTGTAAGTTAACTCAATAATGTAATCTTGGTCAGAGTCAGTTTATGACTCAAATGATGTTTCACTTTAGATTCTTCACTTCAGAGGCAATTTGCTGTACCAGCTGCTTTGGTTTTTCCCCCAATTACGTTGCAAAAGCCAGTTGCAAAGTATGATGTAATGATGATGTCTTCATGGCTTTTAAAATAATTCATTTATTAAAGCTACCTGTAGTTATTTGTGTAAGAAACATGTATTTTAAAAGTAACCTGGGGGAAACGAGATGTGTGCTAAAGGTTATCATTTTCCAGGTTGGGAAGGGAGAATACTGTTTTCAGCCATTATTCCGTTGTACGTTGTTCTCCAGCGTGACATGCATTCTAGATTCTGTGTGGAGTTGTGTTTGTATCATTACCACCTAGTCTGTCATTCATTTCATTCACAAAGCCAGGGTATATTTTGTCGTTGCTTGTAATACCGCATCATCCCCTCTGATAACAATAATCGATAGGAATGTAGCAGAACTTGTTCCTCCCACCATTTATGGGTTAGAAGTGCTGACCCCTGGAGCAGAGGTTAATAGATAATTTTAGATGGGATATTTTGGAGTCATAAATACATCAGTTTTATTCTATATAGGTAAGCAGATGATCCATCACGTTTAGCTGCTTTTAAACAGAAGTCTTGCATGTACAGTTGAGACGAGCAAAATCAGATGTCTCCACTACTATGCTGCGCTGGGCCCATTTTCCCCCAACTGTGTATAACACACGTGGTTAGCACTGAAAAGGTTAATGTAAGAGGAACTACAAGTGATTTGTAGGGATTTGGAGATTTTACATGGCATCTTTTCTGTTTAGGCATTTTTTTTGCTTCCCATCTTTATATTTCTGTATAAGAAGACTTCCCGGAGTAGTGTCTTTTAGGAGGCAACCGTGCCAATGTATATTAGGACTACTTAGGACTATTTTTAGGGGTTTACATCGTCGTCATTTATCTTCAGCAGGAAACGATGTGGAATTCTGGAGACGGCATATTAAAATACGCCTCGATATCTATACCCCTTTTAACCATGTAACCAACATATTGTATGGGGGAAAATAAAGCTTTGGAACGCCCTAGAGTAGCATTCGCTTTATTACAGCTGCACTATTGCTTAATTTTCAGCCCTGAACCTGCTGACACTGATCTATTACGGTACTTTTCTAGTACGTTATTTTCTGGCCATTCTGTATACGTGGGGACTTAAATATATGTTTTATCCATCATACAAGTGATCTGAATGGATGAACACATTGTATTGATCCATCAAAGTGTCAGCATTAGGGGCCGTATTTATGAATGAACACATTGAGTTTATTCCCTGCCTGATGGAAATCTTTAATGGGAACGTTTGCCAACTATACATATGTGATGTATACACTCTGATGTAAACATGTCATTCATTTATATATGTGTGAAATATATTTCATTTTTGAGTGAATTAATTATTTGACTCGTATGAATATGATATCAGATACAAATATGTCTGCCACTCTTAAACTGACCTTCTATAATGAACATACAGCTAAGCCATAATGGTGACATAATTTAAAGGACTGCATTGTTGTTGATCTGTACCTCCAAAAGTTTCTGAAATTCTAATATTGCGACAGTAAGCGAAGAATGTGAATCGTGTCTCATCTATATACATGTTCTGTGTAGAAGTCTTAGTCACTGACCCTCAGACCGCCTGCAGCATGTTTTACTCAGTCAGTTCACTGCTCATGTGCTTTAAGTACCTTCCTGCTTGATGCGCAGGTTTTATATTGCAGTCAAACATGTTTAGATTGGCCTGTGTTTTCGCAGAATTATGAAAAGTGTACACCACAAGGATTTCCATCCAAAAACAAACAGAAACATTATTCAGACCTCATACCTCCCAACAGGCCCACTTTCGGAGGATAGTCCCAATTTTCGCCACTATCCAAGGTAGATGCCCCACAGTTTATATATATATCACATTGAAGGTTTCATGTAGGCCAAATCACAAGCCACTAATGTTGTTTTAGGTAAAAATCTCTTTTTAAATAAAAAACTGTGCTGAGTGTAGATGGCCACACATCACACATGGTTTTAAATGCTGGCACAAAATTCTTATAGTGTGTAAAATTATACATATATATATATATATAAACGTGAATAGCTGTGGTTGAACTTTGGAATGTCCCATGTAGGCTATAGGGAGCTCACTCCTTGGCTGGTGGTTTCATGAAGTTATGGGGCTAGCTACACTCTTTGAGTGGGAAGTGGGCAAAGAGTAGGGAGAAATGGGCATTGCCAAATGGAACTCCCCTATTTGAAGAAAGAATGAAAGGACCCGATGAAGCAGAGCTTTACCTGGAGACTCCTGGTCAAACCCAGAGAGTTTACAGGTATACTAATCAGACAGATTACCGTATTGTCCCGATTATAGGCCACACTTTCCCTCTAATTTAAATCTTTGAAATAATCAGGTTTTAGACATTTTCAGTATCTTCTGCTTGTCCGCGTGTGTTTGGTTTTCACTCCCTGCGCACTTTTGCAAAAGGGTGGAGCTTCTAGGCACAGCCATTCCTCCAATTGGAGGAACGGGGGAGAGGCTGTCCCCATGACTCAGTCCTCTTCCACGGTATTTCCACAAAAGAGCTCTTATGCGGAAGTGCGCCGGGAGTGAAGACGGAACACACGGGGACAAGCGGAAGACAGCGGATAAGGTAGGGATACATTTAGCGAGAGAGTGAGAAAATACTTTTTACATTTTCTTGAAATTCATATCTAACTCTAGGGGTTTGACCTATATTTGGAACACTATGGAATATAGACCTTGCTTGCGGCATTAAATGCGTATTTCTTTGTTTATGTTAAATTATAGTTTCTGTTTTGTTTGTTGAAATTAATAGACAGCCTTTGTAGGGGTGGGAGTAGTAAAATGGTGATAACATCAGGTGAAGACATTAATTGTTATGCTTGTTGCGCCAACATTTGTCCCTGATTCCATCCTTCCTAAAGTCAATTCTGCCTCTTACTTTTAAACGAGATATCCAGCTTTTTTACATTATAGTTGTTTTACTGCGTTGTGGTCTGTATCCACAGTCCTTAGAACATTTTGGCAAATAGTCCACAAAGGTAATTTTGTCGGTGTAAGAAATATCAGGTACTAATTCACCTGTCCCCACAAAAGCATCATTTTACATGGAAAACTTGAATTTTCTAATTGATAATAACGAGTGATTAACCAGGCGAACAAGCAGATGCCTTAACAGTTGACTAATCATGTCCAATAGCATCTACTCTAAATATATGCTAATGAGTTTGTGATGTGCATGAATATACTATCTCTCGCAATCATGTATTTTTACATAACTCTGTAAGGGTGAAGGAGATTTCCAGTACGAGTCTGATGTAAAAACATCCCTTTCAGATGCTAAACTGGCAGCAAGCTTTATTGTATGTGATTTGGGGACTTGCGTGAGAAAACAAAGAAGCCAAGCAGAAAAAGTAAGCAAAACCCCGATTCTAAAAGTAGTTTAATGGAAAAGCACAGTATTTTCCTTCCCTTGGTACCACTTTGCGTGGAGCCATTACAGATTTGCATATTTCTCTGTTGTAAAAGTGCGATGGTTTTAATGATATAAACTGCTGGTGACCACTGTCTACCTCACTTTAGTACAAAATAGTAAACAAAACAATGCTTGGGTGAAGGGAAAATTATTTGCAGGCTAGACCGGAATATCATGTGATAATATGCGTTATCATAAAAGGATTTAAAAAAAAAGTATGTTTAAGCATACCTCCCAACAGCCCAGGTTTCCAGGCATTGTCCTGCAGTCCCACTGTCCCGCTTCTACAGGCAGTGTAGAGCATGGGCTGGTTGGGTTGATCCTTTCTGGCACATCATATCCAGTGGCCATCTTCTTAAGAATAATTTTTGAGTCCCTCAATAAATCTTGGCATTTTAAGCTGTGTAACATTTCCAGGATCTCACAGCTAAAGCTTTGGATGTGTTCTTAATTATATCCTAAATTGATTCCTGTGGCCTTCTTCTAATTGGCTCCCTCTCAGCCACTATTCCCACTGCAATCAATCCTCAACACCAGTGCCATATTCATCCACTGCTTTCCAGCTGCTCAACTATGCAGGTGCCCTCACTGGCTTCCAGAAACATGCGGAAAAACATTCAACATATTAATATTTGCATCAAATGCACTTAACATGTAGCCCTCATAAATATTATTTGTCTTATTCAAACAGGGCAGAAAGGACCACATTAAACTTTCTCTGTTTATATATTTAAGTTGAAATATCAAGATATATTGTGTCTCATTCCATCTCCTAGAAAGACTTTAACAGTATTATTGTTTCAGAAATGGATCTTGATATGATTGTAGTGACTTTATTATTGAAGCAAGATTAGTGCCTCAGACATCCAGCACTAGCGCATGTAATTTTTGGAGGGCTGTGTGTGTTTGAAACTGAGTGCCCTAGGATGCAATGTCTACACTTGCCAGGGGTATCCACGGAGCTCATCCCCCCGAATACCCACTTACCCAGTCTGCAGCAGGCACCTCCGTGGTTCCCTGGAACATTAGGCCCAAAAACAAACAGATTGGGATCATCACCAGCACTATAGGACGTGCATGCGCTTACTGCACCCTTTTATAGGGTTTGCAGCAGAGAAGATGACATCACACAAGGGACGGATTATTAATCAAGCACGAAATAAAAGGGACAAGGAGAACTTTACTCAGTACGCAGTTATTTTGTTGAAATTGCAGCAGTCTGCTCCTGCTCCTGCTCCTGCTCGCTACTTTCCTTCCTTATCAAGGCTAATTCAGTGGCAAGTAATAGTGGTCTTTAGACTTGCTCTTTAACCTCATCACTGCTGAAAGTATTTTTGGTCTTTGTTTCTCCTCATTAACCTCTCCATTGCTGACTACTCTCCTGAACTTCCATCTGCTTGCTTTTGCCAATAAAGTAACTTATTCATATTGCTGTTATTTCCTGCATCTTGATATCCTCACTGTTGATCCTAACACTGCTACTTGACTGTTCTAGGTGCAGGGGACTGCCTCACACCCCCCCCATGCCAGAATGACATGATCACACTAATCTTACTTTATGAATAGACATCCCACAGTTACAATGAACACAATGCTCCATGAAACTCAGTTTTCCAGCATGATTCATCACTCCAGAGAAACCATATTTTTCACTGCTCCAGAGTCCAGTGGCGGTGAGCTTTACCCCACTCCAGTCCACTCTTGGCCTTTGGCTTATGTACAGCTGCTTGGCCATGGAAACCCATTTTACAAAGCTCCCAACCCGCAGTGCTTGTGCTGATGTTGCTTCCAGAGGCAGTATAGGACTCCTTAGTGAGTGATGCGACCGAGAACATGAGATTATTACACGCTACACGCTTTAGTACTCAACAACTGGCTTCATGGCTGAGCTGTTGTTACTCCTAGATGCTTCCACTTCACAATAGCACTTACAGTAGACTGGGGCAGATCTAGCAGGGCAGAAATTAAATGAACTGCCTTGTGGCAAAGGTAGTATCCTATGACGGTCACTGAGCTCTTCAATAGGACCCGTTCTAATGCCAATGTTTGTCTATATACACATGTTAGCAGTGAAACCTAAACTCAATAACTGCTAGGGGTGTCCATATACATTTGGTCATATAGTGTATAACAATTTTACAACTAAATAAACACATAGCATTTGTATTCCTTTTGAATGTATAAAAACTACCCAGGGAGGATAGTCCATTTCTAAATCCAGGCTGCCAACCACAGGCACCTGAGGGGGATGAGGATTATTGGTGTAGATGAGTACCAATATTTTCACATATTTTATTGAGCATTCAGTTCTTACACCCATACATTTCAAATGTATTCACATAATATGCTGGCTGGCACATATTTGTGGACATATTGAATGGTTGTCCTGGTAGACTGACCTTAAGTGTGAGCTGGGGTTTTTGAGTGGTAGGCTTTTCATGCAGCTGTGCAGTAATGAGCTGGGGGAGGAAGAACTGGCATTGTGCATTGGAAAGACATTTGGATGAAACGGAAAAATGCAGTGAGTTGACATGGAGACATGCCTTTGGGACAGTCTATTGGGCCATATCCTAATACCACAGACACGCTTTTATTGATGAAATAAGTTTTACTTCCGCTATTGGAATAATATGATATGGCACTCCAATTGTAACATTGTTTATAACATAATACATGATACCATCAACACATATTATAGATACATAACATGAATATGTGAAATTGCACCTGAAAACCCCAATCTAATGGAGGGGTTTACATACTTAAAAATACCATCATACACCATAACTTAATCAGATAAATAAACTAACCCTGGTACAGGTGTACTGCTGCAACAAATTATATGTTGAAGCCACTGGTGTTCCCGCTAGCACAGTGGCTACCAAACCTGCCTTGCTTTATCATCGGGGCACCTGCGCCCAAATGTACTCCACGAGCAAAGCCATGCCAAACCGTATAAATAATAAACCAACCAGCCATCCATGAAACAGGACAGGCAGGCAGGACAAATGTCATCACAACCTAATACACAATTTTTGGTAAAGAGGGAGACTGACCTAATCTCACCCCTTATAAATGCATTGAATTCCCACCAATGTCCACCTACTGACCAAGAGTTGACTCCCACCCAAATTAACCCTTTAGAGACAATATTGTGTGCCCTATCCTTCTCAAGTCATGGAGCCATTGCCGGGATGTCATCCTTCTCTGGGCTTATTCTTGTAATGTGAAACAGAGTCTATGTATATCCCATCATCACTGGCACCAGGGTCCTTTCAATCCAACTACCTATAGACATACAAACTACACCAATATATTACCGTATTTGCTTGATTATAAGACGACCCTGATTATAAGACGACCCCCCCAAATCTGAATATTAATTTAGGAAAAAAAGAAAAAGCCTGAATATAAGACGACCCTATAGGAAAAAAGTTTTACCAGTAAATGTTAATTCATGTAAACTATTTTTTTTAATAAAAGCTATGGTTGAGAAAAATATTTTGGTTTTATTTCCTTCTATTTTCCAACCTGCCCGCCAGTTATGCACATCTGCCCCAGAAATGCCTTATGCCCCCCATTTAACAGTCCCTCCCCCTCCCTCCTCCAAACTTACCCGTGCTTCTGAGTCCCCGGTGTGTAGCCGGGGCAGCGTGTAGAGCTCTACGTGATTCGCGTAGAGAACTTACGCTGTAGCCGGAAGGAGGTGTGGCTATCAGCGGGGGTTGTCTGCGTCCATCGCGCAGACCTTCCCCGGCTGTCAGAGATCAGAGTTCCCCGCACCGGTGCCGGTCCCGAATTCTCTCTGACAGTCGGGGAAGGTCTGCGCGATGGACGCAGACAACCCCCGCTGATAGCCACACCTCCTTCCGGCTACAGCGTAAGTTCTCTACGCGAATCGCGTAGAGCTCTACACGCTGCCCCGGCTACACACCGGGGACTCAGAAGCACGGGTAAGTTTGGAGGAGGGAGGGGGAGGGACTGTTAAATGGGGGGCATAAGGCATTTCTGGGGCAGATGTGCATAACTGGCGGACAGGTTGGAAAATAGAAGGAAATAAAACCAAAATATTTTTTTTCACTGCTAGCCACACCTCCTTCCGGCTGCAGCGTAAGTTCTCTACAGGAGGATCCAGGTCCCCTGCAGCTGCGGGGGATCTGGATCTTAGTCGTCTCATAGTCGGACCTATTTGAGGTCTGATTATAAGACGACCCCGATTATAAGACGAGGGGTATTTTTCAGAGCATTTGCTCTGAAGAAAACCTTGTTTTATAATCGAGCAAATACGGTAGATTGCTCAGCAATTATCAACTATCATTTTAAAATGATATTAATATTTTTTATTGGATTTTATGCTAAGCAGTACTACGCACAACATTCTATCGAGACTTGAGCTTAGGTTTAATGTAGTCTCGGGTGCAGGTGTGGTGCATAGAGAAGTGTGTCAAGTGATACTTACATTTGCTACATTGATACTTATTTTGATATATTTTATCTATTGATTCCGTTTTAAACAGCATAAAAGCCCAGGTGCGTCCCTTTAGGAGAGGTTCTTGAACAGAGCCAGGTTTCCTACTTACAAGGATGACACATCAGTTGTATTAGTGTGCAGACAACTGGTTCACAAATAATTACATGTGTAACCAATGTAATTATAAGAGTACAAAGTGGCTAATGTGTTTGCCATATGCTCAAAATTTATAAAGGAAAAACAGTAACCCCAACAGAGCACCATCCTTAATAACTACTAAAGATATAAATTTATTCATTTTCATCCCTTTTCGATTATGCTGAATTGTCCTGGATTTAAATGAAAGCCTATGTGGGAATATTAATGACATCATTATTCCACATAGCTAAATAAATCTCTCTAATTAAACTGCGCTTAACATTACCATTATATCAAATTCAAAGTACCTGTGACCAAGTCTTGTATATCTAGGTGGATACATGAGGAATCAATATTCTTTATTGAGATCCAGTAGATTTGAATTTTTTTTTATGTTTATTTTTTGTATATAAAGTTCAACTTACTCCTCACCATATTGGAGATTTTGGAGACAGTGAATGATCTCTGAAAGGTAAAATCTATTTGTCAGGGGTTTGTAATAGGTCTTATGTTCTTGCAATATTTCTTTGCAGCTCCGGCAATATAGTGAGGTGGTGTTTCAAATAAATCGAGAGTAAAATCATGACAATGTGGGAAAATTCTCATTGTTCAGATAGACCAGCAAAACAACCAACAACCAAAACCCAACATATCAGCCTCAAATGTGTAGATAGCATGTACTCACTTGCATATAGATAGATAAGATATATTTATCTACAGATTGAATTCAATGACAGTATGTTGGCAACGCTCACAAAAGTGTTGGCCAAAATAGGATGCACATGAAGCCCAGACCAGCTGTAGTTTATAAACCCTCTAGGCGCTACATTTGCCAATTTATTGGCTGCCATGTCATGCAGATGAAGCTTAATACAAAGTGTCAATGTATGGTTTATTAATTACAGGTACAGGTTAAGCTCCTTATCAAATATGCCAGTTATCCATTTAAAGGGAACTTGCCTCATTCGCGTGGAATAGAAACGAAAAGCAGATTAAGTCATAAATGTATGCTTTATGGTTTAAGTGGTCGTTACCCAGGTGTGTTTGTGTTTTTTTTTAGAAATAACTTTTTTAGAAATCTATAATATAGAGAGGAACTAAGGGTTTTGCCAGCGAGACTTAACTTCTTGGCCTCATGCCCTAAGGTGACCTACATCAGAAGCAATATGATCATTCTAGCAGAGAGGACGTGAAATATTTATAGCTATATTCAGTCAGATATATGAGTTAACCTATTCTCTTCCTATCCTTAGAACATGTCTTCGTTCAATAATATTAAAATATTTTACACATTTGTGAAGCCTCTGGCCTCTCATTAGTAGAAACTGCAGATCTGTTGCGAAGAAAATATTAAATTCACATATTTTCTTAACTGATTCAGAAAGGTAAGAGTACTTTGCTAATAGTAAAAAGTTTTTAAAACACAAAGAGCCCCCTGTTGCCCAATTGAATTACTAAATTAAAATCTGGCTTGCTTATGAAACAGTTCTAGGAGGCTTGCCAGTACAATTAATTAGGATGGATGGCTCCTGCCCTTGTTTCACAGGTAATGCAACACTTCATACATGTTGGTCAGTAACATATTAAATGTATATGTATCCTGAAAATATGGCTCCTTCTGCAACCTTATTCACGGGACCAGGTATGATAGACACTTCAAGGATGAACAAGCTCAGGTTGAAGATTCAAAGCAAAATTTATGGTCAAAACTAATACATGTTCCATGAAACAAAGAAAACAAAGTATAGCCGGATAGCTGATGAGAGTACAGGCTTCAGCACACCAAGTAGCTGAGTGTACTAGGAGAAGGTGCTTATTATTAGCCACAGGAATACATTCACAGCCAGCAGAATAACACACATCTATATGGACAAAAGTATTGGGACATCTGAACATTACACCAACAGGGTGACATTGTATTTTTAATAGACATAATATGTAGTTGGTCCCCCCATTGCAGATATACCAGTATCCCACAAGGTTTTAGAATTTTAACCAAACTTGTTCGATGGGGTTGAGGTCAGGGTTCTGTGTGGGCCAGTCAGGTTCTTCCACATCAAACTCATCCAACCATGTCTTTCTAGAACTTGTTTTGTGCACAGTCATGCTGGAATAAAAAGGGGCCTTTTCCAAACTGTTCCCACAAAGTTGGAAGCATAGCATTGTCCAAAATAACTTACTTTAGCATACCAAGAGGTTTTGGGCAATGCCATGCTTCCAACATTGTGGGTATAGTATAGTTTGGCCATCGAGTGACAATCACCCCTTCTTCAACCAGGAAAGGAATAAGGTGTTTGAGTTGGGTAGGGTACTTAGAAAGAGAGACACCTAAATCTACGGCAAATACACATGTCAAATTTGTGCCATGACTGGCTACCCTTTTGCCATAGCATACACAGGTGTGGTACTGAGAGTGTCTGTAGACAAGTTATGCAAGCATGTACTGTATCATACCCCTGCAAGTGCAGGAGAACACTGGTATCTAAATGCATGTTGATGGGTTACAGTCATACTGCTTGTTGTCTCACATTGCTTACCACAAAAGAAGAAAGCATCCACTGGAAAGGCAAACAAATGGCGCTTCTTTGTAGAGTGCCAATCATTTAGCTGAGGGAAAAGCATCAGTGAATCAAACACTTGGTGATTCTCTGAACCTTAATATGACTCCCCTTTTAAGTATTATTTGTGTAGGGCCAGCTTGACCTTTCCCATTGGACAAACCTGTTGGGATTGGCCATTCAAAATGCATACTCCATTCACCTTGAACTTATGGGTACATGAATAAAACCAAATTAGCACCTAATTAGCTTTATCAAAATTTTATATTATTTGCATGCACAGTAAAGTCACAGTAAATAGGTATTGATAGAAGTGGGTTGGTACATAATCATTGTGTATAACTTGATTCCAATGAAACAACAGACGGAAATAGAATGTTATGCAAACTTTCCTCCCCTGTAAATGAAACAGAAAATTATACTAATTACAGTTATGTTTTAAACATAAATATGATTATGCAAAATTTTAATGATAGCTTTAAGGAAAGGCCTGTGTGAGCCCTAGTGAGTCATTCACTTGCTTGACATTTTGATTGCTCCACCTGAGTTAAGACATAAATTTCCTTCAAACCTTTGAAGTCTATGGGCCCCTGTGGACTCTTTGCTCTGTCATGCTTAGGCACTGATTAATCCGACTGTGATCACCTAAGGACCAGCAGGCTTGAGTCAAATCGAGGTGAGAAGTCAGAATATCTCTTCACTAGTGTGACCATGTCGCCCATTTTTCCAGGAGATGCATACATTGACCAGGGCAGCTGCCCAGCTACATGTGAGATGTATAACCAGGCGATTAAATTCTTTCTTTGGGCCACATCTTTCAACAAACGCGCAGGTGGCTCATGGTTGAATCATAACTCCTTTCATGGAATACGGTCATATCCGTAAGCCTCGTCCATGTGGAAACTTTGGCTAGATGGGAAATGTATGGTCTATGTCTGCTAGACTTGTTAGATACTCTCCAGCATCAGACGCGGATAATTTCCTCTAAGCTTTTTTGCTAATGTGGCTCTGTTGGTCCTGACAGTAATCAGTGAGGTATAAGATATGTGAGACATAGTGCTCTTTTTTTCCCTTTGATTGTAATGCATGAGGCTGAAGTGGAGCAGAACTTCGGCTTGTCGAATATCATTCATATGAATGACGGCACTGAAACATCCTGAGAGGACGGCTCTTCAGGAATTAAATTGTAAAGTAAGATTTGTATTGATTAGGACATAAATCGTTGTTCAATACAGTAGCATAGTAGTACTGTACTGCCTTTCTATACAAGTAGCCTGGTATCACCTGCTTTTTATCACTCACTGATGGGAATTGGATGTATAGAAAGATAAAGGATTCTGCCAGAGGGAGTGTAGGCGGCTCAGGCTGGAATTGAACTGACAATCTTACGTACTTAATACTAACACATTAACCATGACGGCATTAACTCTTTTCTCACCTAAATCTCTGCGTTGAATCTGTGCAATTTGTTTTGTTGTTGCAAGGTTCAAGCTACAGTTCAGATATACAACCAGTTTTCCATCCTCCTTAGCATCCCTCTTTTTCTTGCTGGTCTGTGTAGTGAGCATTGCCTCTAATGGTAAAGCGATTTATGAGGTTAAATAATTCATAAGGCATAATCACTTTTGTATGGATAAATGCCAATTTAATGCCCACGGTCATCTAGGCTCACTAAAGGGTTAAGGAGAGCACTTGATAGCCTCATTCAGTCCCCATCAAAATGTCTCTTAGCGTCTCAGTTTCTGCCTGTTCCCATGGAGACGACAAGGGAACCTTTTTCCGGCTGCAGATCTCCCTGCAGGGGGAGGGGGTAGCAGAGTAAAAGGGCTCCAGAACCAGCCACACTCTCTTTATTAATTCACTTTTAGACATCCCAGGAGAACACTGGATGCCATATGGTGGGTAGTCACACAATGAGAAGCCACCAAAAGGACACCTTTCACCTCCGCTTTCCCACTTAACTTACTGCGACATCAGTAGTATATCCTTAATGAAACATTGTATTTTTGGAACCCAGAATGTTTTTTTACATTTGGATTATGTTGTGATGTATTGTGATGTATCTTGGATTTACGAGGATATAATGCCTGTGTCTGTCTCAAGCTAGTAGTGACTTGTCCGGCATGTAATACCAACAAGTCTTGACTAATCTCTCCTTATCACTGGGTCTATGGCTAATAATTGAGTATTTCACACCTTCATTTGGATTCAAAAAATTTAGGAAACAGAGATCATTCACACCATGTAAAGGGCTTTGTCGGCTGTGTTGTAAGCAGATTATTCCCCTGTCTCGGAAAGACTTTTGTCTTTTTTTTTTCCTTAAAACATATTGTTCCTTTACCTTACTTTATGGGCCCTTACTTGCTTTTCTGCCCTGATGGACTTGCCTGATGTGATAATCAGCCATCAGTAGCTATGGCACAGCTGATGGGAGCCCCTTTTCTGTGTTTTACATAGTTCTGCCTACGCTTTTATTGGAAAAATGTCCGTGATGTAGCTGCTATAATAGGCCTGCATTTTCTAAGATGATCTTCCCGATAAAAATCTGAATCACACAAAATTTTTGGGTATGAAACCAAGATGACTGCTTCTAGCAACCTTTCTTTTACTCTCTGAAAATCATTACACTGATGCAATAACTTAATTAAAACAATCTCTGCTGACATAAAAACAATGGACTTAACGTGCCAAATAAAAACACATTGATACTGTAGTAGATTGATTGTTTACAAGAGCAAACATGAGCAGACAAAAGGCAGAGCTGTGGTGGGATATGGTCCATTGATTAAAATTGATCCACTGTAGAGATGTCCCCTCTGGAAGAGGTACCAGAGTGAAGTTTGGATTTACCGAGGTGTAGTGTCTTAAATTTGTTGAGTTGTCAGTGTTATGGT
Organism: Spea hammondii; assembly: GCA_029215755.1. NCBI lineage: Eukaryota > Metazoa > Chordata > Amphibia > Anura > Pelobatidae > Spea > Spea hammondii. The sequence continues at coordinate 24,544,325 of JARDYJ010000008.1, forward strand.
GTTAATGTTAACATTGGGCTGGTTACTGAGATCCTGGCCACCAAAGCCTCAAAGGCGTACAATAAAGTTGCAAGTTCTTATTTTAGATATAGCTTTATGGCTGGGCCTCATTTGTCGATATCAATTCTTTCTTGAACCAGATGGTCTGCTTTTCAAAGTATCCAAACCCATGGTTATAGAAAACCACGGCTATATATGGCAATATAACACTAGATTCACCAGGACTTACATTAGGGCATAGTTCTATAGCTAAACACGGTCCAGTTTTATCCTGGTATTAACTGCAAAAGTTTGATAAATGGCCCTGAGGTTTACTACATCTTTCTGTAGCTGTCATGGTTTTATTTATCTCCTTGCCACAGGCCACGGACTAGAAGCCTCTGGCAGCTCTACTGTTACATAAATATTGAAAAAGAAGGAAAAAAAAGACAATACTTAAAACCTTAACCTTTATTATAGAACATAAAATGGCTTTTTAGATGTACTATAGGCAGAAATCACATAGAATCTATCCTGAATACCATGGTCTCAGAAGATGTATTGTTACAGAGTTAAATTCCCATCATCCATTTTTTATGCCTTTGCTTTTCCGCATCTATCTTTACATTCCTTGCTGTACTTGATTGCTATTAGTTCCCTTCTTATAACACTGAGAGGGTTTCCCAATGAACTAGCAGTAGATTAGCTTGGTGGATTCCCCCTTTCATGCTAGAAATAATGCGCCTTGCACCATCCCTGCAGCAGCTCGAAGCTCCTGGGGATAACATGCCGTTATATACAGCAGTTCTGTGTGCTTTCCTTATTGCCAATCTCAGATTTGGGTTTCCCTCCTGAGCTACCCGTGTTTCCTGCTCTTGTCGCTGCAGGCTGTTTATCTTCTAATGGCTCATGTCTGGGAAGCCTCCGCATCCCACTGCTGTGCCCCCCCCCCCTCCCGTTTGGTACTCCCCCATTATTGGCTGCGTTGCAGCTCTGCCAGCGTAAAATACCTGCCACCCTCCCGTCTGCTGCACACAGCCACGTTTCATGTTTCGAGCACAGACTGCAGTACGGAAACATCACAATGCAGAATGATAGCAGGTGCGCAGCAGATACACAATGACACACAGGGAAGGAGACAATTACTGGTGCTGACATGGCATAATGTAGTTGCCCACACATTTACTGTGTTAATTTATTTGTTCTACTGCGAGACAGGTAAATAACATCAAATCCGGTGTTTCTATGCCGATATGAAATAGAAATAGTGCCAGTTAAAGAAAGTACATGTTTTAGGACAGTCAACATTTACCTTACATCGAGTAACCACGTTGCTGCCAAAGGACAGTGATGTATGACCAGTCGGGTGACCTCTGTTATTTGAGCCAATATATATGAAGGAATCATTCCGTGAGCCCCAAGGATTTAATCAGTATTTCAGCTATTCCACTGGGCACAGGATAAAGGGTAGGGTGAAGAACTGCTGTGCTCCATGACTCCCCATGAGGTTTTATTATTATTATTATTATTATTATTATTACGAACCCCATCCCATTCAGCAGAAGAATGGGGTCTATACTTCTCAGGGGGGAAATTATTAGCCCCTACTACACAATGGCTCACTTGCCATTGGTTGAAGGGCTCCTGTAGTGCTCGTTATTTTATTATTTATCTTTTTCTTAAATTAAATATGTACTTGCAACTTAAGCAAGGCTTTACCTATGGTATGTGTGGCCTTAAAAGTGTGCCATTAGCCCATTAACCTTGAAGATGGGTAGTTGAGCTGGGTATTTTACATTTAAGACACTGGCTGCCTATAGTTATTTATTACAGGATATGCTGTATAGCATAGGAAGTAATTACTAATTACTGCTGCGAGTGGTAGTTGTTAAGTGTGTCGAAGCCCATTTTTGATGCAGTCTTGCGTTGTACTTGTATAAACACTATGAAGTGTTATTACAGGGGATATTCCATAGGTTCTTTTAGGATAATGTAAGTTGTAGAACTTCTTAAAACACACTCCCTTATGTTGTTGAATGAAAGAAAATAGGTTAGAAGTGCCAAGCCATGAGATCACAGCTTTTTAGGTAGTAAAGCTGTCACTCAAAGCAGGATTGTACTGATCTTATCTGTAAAGTGCTTGTCAGTGCTTCTAGATGACTCTGTCCATTTGCCTTTCTTTACTTGTGTCTGTGTGTTTAGCTATGTTTTTCTTTTTGGTGTCACGTATACTGGTTAGACTCTATGTTTCTTTTATGTCATGAGTATATTCGCTCAAGTCAGATTGATTTGGCAGTAAAGTAAAATTGCTGAGCCTCACTCTTTATAAGTTGAATTTAATGAAACAATCTGCATATGTATATATACTAAAAACCAACCACGTGTCACCTTGCCTCCTGATTTGCTTGAACCTGCAATAGAAAAGATAGCAACTCAGTCTCAAGTGTTGTTGGTCAGTCCAGTTAAAAAGTCCTGCAAACCCAACAAAATAAACTCAACTCGTGAGCAACAGACTGACAACATTGACGATGCTTGTCTATTGAGAGCAACTGGCACAACCTGAGAGACCTGAATGTTAAAAATACACAGCACTTGTTTGATTAGACAAATTGTTGTTTAAGTTTGGATTGTCGAGGATATGGGTATAGTTAGGTTAGCCAAGTTACCTCTGCAACTCAACTGGCAACTTGGACTTAGTTAACAGGCCTGTTGTGTGCCCTACTTACTCTTTCCTTTTAGTTGTTGTCAATGTGTTTGTCTCTTTCTCTAGAAATATTCTCTTAACACAACACAATGGAGAAGAGAAAGAGCTCAGTACATCCAGCGTTTAAAGGATCTAGAAATTGTCATTGCATATTACCAAGGGAGAAAGCACAACATGTTTCGACTCTGTTTTCAGCTGAGCCATTCCAAATGATATCTTACAACAGCTACAGTGATCTTCACAAAAATGAAGGCACTGGAACTTTACAGGTCACTGTCTACATAAATAATAATAAAACTAATAGCCACAGTCGTGAAAGGGCAGGTACAGATGAGTGGTTCTCGCCTTCCGTAAATAGCATACGCACTAGTACACACTCACTGTAACACACACTCACACAAACTGCACACTGAAACTAAAACACACTCACTTCTCCATCACACCACACTCCCCAATCATACCATACACCTCACACCCTTACCTTGCCTGCTCACTGCTTTACCACCTCCACAAATTTCAAACAGCCCGTCGCTGACCACAGTGATGGATTAGACTAATGAATCCAATATCCATATTGATACCAGTTTTCTGCCATATCTCATGGCCCAGTGGCAGTTAAAAGAGGACCATGGGACTGATATTTTGGGAATGGCACAAGTACCATTGGCAGGTTACTACTGTTTAGAGTCTGGCTGCTAACTGTCCCTCTGCTCTTATGATAAGCAAAAGTTTAACAGTGATATAATATTAAATATTATTATTTAATGCTACAAAGAAAGAAAACCCTTGGACCATATGTTATATCCAGCGAGAGTATTTACTTTAGTGTATTTTGCTTTTTCGAGCATCATTTATAAAAATATTTTAGGTTGTTATAACTAAAAAAATTCAGCACTACCAACATTGAAAAACTAGGCGATGTTCATATGAAGAATACCACTGCATTCCGTATTATTGCATTTGGGAGCTTGTTTCGTGTTGTGCATTTTGCAGTAGACTAAGAATGTAATCCCAGGTGCATTGTGGCAGCCGCAGGCCCGATGGACATTATGAGATGAGCTGTAATCCCAGGAGGGGACATTACAGATTTGAGCCTCTGGGGAAAGCTCTTAAACTGTGCACAGTGCTCAGGAAACCTCATTACACAGATTAATAACTGCTTAAAAGCAGCACTCGCATATCAGGAATTAGGATTTATTCTCTAGGAAAGGGATCGGCTGGTAGGATGCGATGTGTATGGTGCGTGACGTTTTATGGAAAGATACAGTGGAATCTGCCTCCTTTGTAATATAAAGTAGGAAGTTCTTGGTGAGCTTGATGTTGGCCCATACAGGAGCAATAATGTCTATTTTATAGATCTCTATAAATCTCCATTTTATTTGGCTAAAAAGCCATTCAAATATGATGTGACTCCATTGCCGCAGAACGCTGTTATCTGGAATGTCTCAGAAGAGATACATCGTGTATATAAATCACTGAGTTCTATCATTGACCTGAATGTGAAAGGAAGTTAAACCAAAACCTGATCAAGTGACAGCTTGCAGATACTGGGTATACAAGAACAGTCCACTAGAGCTGTGCAGATGGACAAAAAACTATTTAGACATTTTTTGGGGGGGGGTCGACAACAAATTTGTTTCATGACCTTTTGGTTTGGACAAAATTTGAAGGTCTTTTTACATTTGGAAATTAAATTTGTTGTCCTTTACCCTCATTTACTCTCTCATGGTCTTTCACACACTCTCTCTCTCACGCTGTTACATGTGAATATCTCCCTACCTTCCCTGACGACCGCTTCTCTTTGTGTCTTCTTGCTTTGTCCACTTCTAAGTGAACCTGGCCTCCCGGTAAACTTCCGGAACCACCGGACACACTCTGTCTCCTGATTGGCGTAACTTGTAGAGGCTGTCCCTGTGGCTCCGCCCTTTTGTAGAAATGCACAGAGAGGCCAGAATAATGCAGATAGATTCGCAGAGAAAGAGAGATGCAAAAAAACGCTTCTCTTTCTCCGAATCTATCTTCATTATCCTGGCCACCGGTGAACTTCTGCACACTGGCAGAACCTCCGGCCATCCCCTCTCCTTTTTTCCTCCAATCGGGGGAGAGGGCCTGCCCAGAGGTGCCGCCATTTTGCAGAAGTTCATTTGGAAACCAGAATAATGAAGACAGATTGGCTGGAAAGGAGAAGTGTTTCTGCACCTCCTTCTCTGTTAATCTGTTTGCATTATTCTGGCCTCTCGGTCCACCTAAGAAATAGGACGGAGCCATAGGGGTTTCGTCTGGGATCCTTCCTCATTTTTGGAGATTTGTATGAATCTGAATGTACAAGTCTATAGTCCAACATTAAGGGGGAAAAAAAATTATTTTTTTTTACAGCAATTAAGTTTTATAATCTTTATTGCACTGAATGAAACTCACAAGCATGTTACTAACCCTTTGTTACCAAACTTTTTCCAATAATTGTAATTTTTCTTGCTATAGGAAAAGCACACCTGCATAAGTATTTATTTCGCAAGTTCATCACATTAGTACTTCTTGCTATAGACCCCTTGCTCTTAAGTAAACATTTTATTTATGCCAAATGCTATACATAAGGCTCTGCTCTCATGGAAGGAGGATAGACATGTGTGCCTAGGGAGATGTACAGAGTTTATTAAAGCCATGACCAAGCCACCTCAAAAACGTCACCATAAGCAATTTCCTCGGTTTCAGAATCCCCTGAAAAAGGGTCATGTAGATGTTGTAATCTGAACTCGTGTGTTTGAGAACATAACATGAACTGTGGATAGTAGTCTACTTAGAGCTGTGTGTATTGCAGTACACATCTACAGTAAATGATTGATTCCCACTCATTGAAATGGTTTCCAGATGTTCCCATGGTGGTTAAGATTCTTTTGCTAACCACAACATTCTATACAAAACGGTTGTCTGTTTTCTGCGTGTTCTACAAACCACTCACAATCATGCATGGTTTTTCGTAGACCTCTTTGTGACCCCTTTTTAACCAGGTTGGGTTAAGGTGTTTTTCATCTACAGCAAAGTCAAATCCCATTTGTAAAGCAACATATTCTTCACCTGGCCATTGTGCAGGTTAATAAATATCAGCCATTTCTCAAACTAATTAGTCTGGGTCAGAACTGTGAATGTCTCACTACAGCAATACATCTCTGCTTTATTAAATCCACATGAACACGTGTGTAGTATATTGGTGCCACTTACTAGTGTAGTAGTTTGACAGGCAGTAATGGCTAACTTTTTTTCACAGTTGCATCTCATGGTGCTTACTGCACACACAGTGTTCTCAGAAAGGGTTAATTAACTCTGAGCACTACAGACACCATTCTGTGCCATTAGCACACCAGCCTACCGAAACAGACTAGTGTGCCATTAAGCTGAAAGGGGCAGAGCCAAGTGTTACACATGGAAACACTATGCAGAATGTGGGAGACCCCTCCGTGCATGCACAGAAAGCATTCCCATTGATGTGATCTCCTAGCCCGGGGGTAGCTAGAGAAGAGTTTCCCCTCAGCCCTTGCACTCTAGTAACTAACATATGCACTTACACACACACACACACACTGGTAATCATGCCCATATAACCAATTATATCCCTGTACATTCTTCTTTGTTAAAAATGATCCAGCCCATATTTAAAGATATCCATCAACTTTGATAGCACAATCTCTATAGGTAATGAATTTCACAAATTTATTGTTCTTACTGTAGAGAATGCTTTTTCACTTTAAGTGAAAATTCCTTTTTTCGAGTTCAAATGAATGGCCTCTAGTTCTTTAAATGAACTAGTCCTGAACTAGTCCCAGTCCTGTAAATGAACAAGTCATCAGAGAGAGGCTGGTATCGTCCTTACATGTATTTGTATAATAATTAAGGTCCAATTGCTCTTATTAACTTTCTAGCCTGTGTCTGCACTTTTTGAAACTTTGTAATGTCCTTTTTAAGAACAGGTGCCCAGACTTACTGTTGACTTATACAGAGCCAAAATAATATTTTCCTCCGGTGAGTCAATACTTGTTATGCACGCCAATACCTTACTGGCCCTTGCAGCAGCTACAATTATTCACAAGTCCTCTTCATATAATGATTCCCCTAACACAATCCCATTTAAGGTGTAATTTACACATGTATTTCTGTTCCAAAAATGCGTAACTTTGCATTTATAAACATTAAAACTCACCTCCACTTACCACGTTTGTCTATTTGGAGAACTTTCCATTAACCACAACTATCTTTAAACCACTATTTAACCAAGCACTGAACAAAGTGTATTTCTTTATATTATACCTTAGCAAGCTTTCAACTAATTCCTTCACCACACGTGTCAGGCTCTCAGGTCTGTAGTTACCTGGCTGAGCTTTTGATCCCTTTTTGTTTATTAGTGCCTGTTAGATATTTGTTTGTCTTAAATATCTAAGCTGTTCCGTGACCAAAGAGAAATCAAGACCACAGCTTTCAAGTCTTCTTATATATTATATAAAGCATATATACATACAGCACCAATTGATGACAGATGACCTTGATGATGTACTTGAGTACTGTAGGTTCTTCTTCTTGGGAATGACAGAGAAGAGTGTGAGTAGTCGTAGAGGTCAAGGGCCTTCCTGTCTATGTCCTGTAATGAGTTTTCATACCCTTTTTCTAAAATAGTCTATGTGAAAGGTTTACCTGTTATGGCAATGTCATAACTTATAGAATTTACCATTACCATCATAGCAGTCATCCATCGAGCCCCTTTAGCTCACGTAGGTTAAAACACATGTTCCTGTCACTCATGTTTCATTTATACCTAATGTGAATATATATATATATATATATATATAAAATAAAGAATGCAAGGTATTCTTACAGTGCCACTTCTGCCAGTCTTCTGTCACCTTAACAGACAAGAAAGAATCCTTGAAGGTCAAAAGTTGTGATCTGGCTATGTGTTTGCTAAGTTCCCCGAGTACCTGGTGATATATATACTATTTGGCCCGTGGCTTTACCTATTTTAGCTTTATTTTGCAGTTCAGCTATTAAGATTGTGTGACAAACAAGCCTCAAGGATCTACTACTGTAGACTGAAGGGACCAGAATCAGTAACAAAATGGAAGTGGACTTGTATGCTTAAGTCATAAAGGCATTGAAACTCCCTTGTGTTAATGATGTGCTCATGAGCCCAACATGTGAATTGCTGTCCATGGTCCTGAATACATATACATAAATGTTATTGTTATACTAGTAGCAGGTTTGTGTTCTTTCAACATATATTTGAAATGGTTTGTGGCACAGTACAATATACTGAATGAATATGGAATTTCCCTTTTTTTTTAATTTTTCACTAATCAATACATATATTTTTAAAATTATACACTTGTTTCGTATCAAATGGGAGGCATGATTTTAGTCTTAAATTATAGTCTCAAAACACGCAGAGCCAAGTCCAGTGTTAAAGCGCTAGGTGTATAGGGTGTGGACAACCCCAGCTTTATATGGCAGATGCATTATTTAATGGTGGGGCAGCATGAGACATGACACTGTCTCTTTAGGAAATATGTTATCCAGGCTTCTAAAGGTCTGGCTCTGAGAAGCTTGATACATTTGTCCAGCCCATATCATGTGAGCACCTATAACTGTACTGGAATATATATACTATTTTTGGTACAAAGTTTTGAAAAACTAGAGAGACACATACGGCACACTAACCTGAGCTTTAAGAGGAGAGTCTTCTCCCTGTCTTGGGCTAGGGCGGATCCAGGCATTATATGCACCTTAATGCATATGATAGCTAAGAGGTCCCTTTAACACAGGGCTTGACAAATTTGTTGTAAATCTAGGCGCCAGCTAAAAAAGTTAGGAGCCAGGAATTTTTTTTACACTAATTGTTGGTTAGGAGTGATCTGATCATCATCAGCCCACTTACTAAACTCACAGCATTTGACCTGGAAGCACCCTGGACTTTTAGGTCAGTGCTGTTTTTTTTTTTTGTTTTTTTTATATATATATATATATATTTATTTTTTTTAACGCTTTCAATGCTGATGTTCCATTGGAGCACAGCATTGACTGATATTTAGTCCCCACAAGCTTGTGGGGACAAATGTTAACCCCTGCAATGCCACAAATGTGTTATAGACAATTGTGGAATTGAAGGGGTTAACGCTGCACTGTCGCTCTCATGGAGCGATCAGGCAGCAGGGGGGGGTTGGGGCTGGTGTCCACACTCATGTGGAGACCAAAGAACCCTCTCCCCCTGTCCCTGAAGCTGCCTCTGGCAGCTGGGACGCAATTGCTGGTCTATAGACCAGCCATTGCAGGGGGGAGTCTCTGATGACTGCTGTAGGCTTCCATGCCTACAGGAGTCAAAGGGCTTGTGGGGGTTGGTTTTTGCTGTTGCTGGTCTGCCTGGGCTTCCAGGCAGACCACCAGCAGCAGAGCCCCTTACAAAACGGGAATTACCCCCTAAATGCCGCGATCGCGGCATTGAAGAGGTTAACGCTGCCCTGTCGCTCTCATGGAGCGATCAGGCAGCAGGGGGATGTTGTGTCAGGTCCCCACACTTGTGTGGGGAACCAATCAACACACAACCCCCTTCCCTGAAGCTGCCTGTAACAGCTGAAAACGCTATTGCAGGTTTTCCTGCTATTGCGGTTTCAGCCTACAGCAGGGGTTCTCAAACTGCGGCCCTCCAGCTGCTGCAGGACTACATCTCCCATACTCCTCAGCCAGCCCCTTAGCTGAAGGAGCATTATGGGAGATGTAGTCCTGCAGCAGCTGGAGGGCCGCAGTTTGAGAACCCCTGGCCTACAGGATCACTCCGTGGGAGTGATCACAGGCTCGGGGGCGGGCTCTGAGTGGCTGTGCTGTCTGCCCAGACTCCTGGGCAGACAGCAGCAGCAGCGCCCCCCGTGGTGACACGGGGGCATTTTCTTTTGGGATGTAAGAGGCTGACAAACTCCTAGGCGCCAGGACAAAATTCTGAGTCGCCATGGCGACCTGGCGCCTGGGATTTGTCGAGCCCTGCTTTAACATATGTGGTGCCCCCATCCAAATGCATGAGGGGATTCTTCAGAATGTGTTTGGCCGGACACATCTCCTGACATGTAGTCCCAGAACGGGCTCAGCAAGTGTTCTGGGGGAGACCATTGAGACCCCCTGGTGTGCATATGTGGAAAGTACTTGCTGCAACTCTGGAGCTGGAGCTTCTCCCCAAAGTAAAATAATGCATATTAAGTACTCATAAAATACCTGATTATGCATTCTTCTTTGAAAAGGCGGTCTGGGCCATTAAACCATTCCCATAACACCTCAAAGACCTACATTTTGTAATATTTTGTCTCTACTTTTTTAACCAAATCCAGGTTTCATGCGGTTTCTAAAAGCTAACAAAATGCTACACAAACCAAATTAGTAAATGAAAGGGGGTTGTTTCTGTCAGGCATTATTGTATGTATTTTTGTATGTATGACGTGTAGTCAGCATGTCCCTGTGTGCAGCTCACTTGCGTCATCCATGTTGATCGATCAATATCTAGTTGTAGCGTGGTCTGTAGTGTGGTCAGATACATATCATGCCTTCTTTGTGTCTGTTTCCTGCCCATTCATTTGCAGAAGAAAAAAATAATAGCTAGTTTATTGCTTTGTTGGGGCAATTTCTCTGATGAAAGGGTCATTTTAACTGTTAAACACATACAAGGCGATCACAAACCTGTCATCTTTCCATTATATGCTAGGGCACCCCTCCGGCTACTCCCTTATTATACCTTATATATATATATATTAAGCCATTGACCATCCTCTACCAACTTCAGATTCTCCCCGTTCTCTTTCCTCTCCCTGTCAGATCTCTTCTTATTTGTTATTTCTATCACTATTTATCTCACCCTCCTAGTTTCTCTCAGACACGACAGTTGTGACACCACATCCAGAAGTTTCCATGGCAACGGACCCATGTCTGAGCATTTTGTTGTATTGGGGGTGCAGGGTTCAGGATGACGAGGGAAACACCAGTGACACAGGGAGGATGTGATGTGATTGAGATTCGGAGTGACTCACTATCCCATGGGCACAGAAAGTGTATTGGTATCTAGTGTTTTGTCATTTCTGTATGTGAATGTTACGTGTGTGCGCGCCGTGGGCAGAAATGTCCTCGCTGAAAGCGTACGTGACTGTATATCACTGAAATGTGTGAGAACAGATATCACCTATCAATATATTGAACACACACAACAATCATCACACAAAACAAACAAATCATCACTTTGTTTTGTGTGATGATGTGTGTATTTCTGTTGTTTATGTATAATGTCTCCTGACTGGCAATATTTATCAAGGCAAAACTGGCCCATTCCTTCTGTATTTTTTAGGTATGATAGTGTATACATTACGGCTGTATTACCAGGGCCAGTGTCATCTCTCTCCAGGGTGTTTGGGGAGATCATGGATCTGGTGTGTCTGGGTATATTTGTTTATATCCATGTGTCTAGGTATGTTGTCAAGTGTGTGAGTAACGTGTGCGTCTGGGTTAGCTGTGACATCATGACATCCTGACGTTACAAGATACAGTCCCATGTATGAGGCTGTATGAGAAGAAGACTATGCTAGTAGCTTCCAAACGCAGACATTTCTGCTCAAAGGAGCTGCGGAGGGGTGCATTAGAGGACTGCACTGTGTTTGGGGTCCTGTGGGACCCATCAAAAAACTTGCGGGTGTGGGCGGTATTCTGTGTGTGGTGGCTGCATGCAGGCATACAATATACCAGTGGGTCCCGGTAATCCTGTGCACGCCCGCAAGGCTGCCGGGTTTTTTTGCTTCTTCGCATTCAATTTCAGAGGCGGTCCTAGCCTCACTTTTATATTCAGCCTTGTGTATCTTATGGGCCGTTTAATGGAACGCAATGTTTTATGTCCGTTATTCTGAATGTTTAGCGTAAATTCTTCACTATCTCTAAAAGCTGTGACAGAATGTTTGCAGGAGTGAGCGATAATGGTCAGAAATTCAGCTGGAGCGGGCTGGAGCAGGAATAAGAAAACAGTCCCGTGTAGGACTCTAGGGTGCATTAAGTTGAAGGAGAGCAGGAGACGTGAGTGTGTGTACGGGTAAACGATAGTGCATGTGTATATGCAGGGAGAGAGTGTGTGTATACATAAAGGTATTTTTAAAAGGAACATGAGTACAGGCACCTATTTTTTTTACAAAAAAGTACAGTGTGTTACTGCCTAAAGCACCAGTAAACCTTCAAATAATTTGAGTTTTATGATTATTATTTTTCATCTGCTTTGCTACCTACTGAGCCGCACCGTGCTTTCTGTAGCTGTCCAATATTTTGGGAGCATTTGAGGAATAACTTCTTTAAAATAATGTTATTTTTATGATTTATCTTGTGTATCTCAATTCAACCTGTACCGGAATGTTTATAGTGTTACAGTAACTATTATCTTGTCTATCCAGGACTATAGTGTGTGATTTTTGCCTTCATCTGTTTTTGGAACTTTTTGTGCATAGTATAAATGAATGTGTGAAACAGTCAGTATGTGGGGAGATGGTAATTGATCTCTGCATTCTTGGGCAGATCTTTGTTGACATAATTGGCTCTGTGCATTAGTTAAGAGAAAATCACTGTTTAATATTTAAAGTATGAACTATTGTGTATTGGTAAAATGTCACACTTCTGTGTTTTTATACGTCATGCAGAGCTCCATGTGCACACTGTTCATAACTTCATAGGTCAAGTACTTCTAGATAAACTTTTTTGTGAACGCTTTTCCTCCAAAGTGAAAAAACACCTTAAATGAAACTGCTCTTGTTGCTTACGATATACAGTTATTTAACCTGCGTGTGTATTTTTTTTTAGTCTTTGATCTCTGGAACTATAGAGTACTATGTATGACCTGAAAGGGCTTACTGTTGCTCCCTTGTGCATGTGGATTATTAAAGAGACCAGCATTTCACCCTAAAGTATTTTTGGTGCAGCTGGAAAAGTAGCAAATCTAGATAAAAGAGTACTATCTAGATAAAAGAGTACTTCATTAAATATGAATGCCTTTGTACAGCCCTTCACTTGGTGACCTTGCAACTCCTTTGGTATTGGGAATTTGTCTGTTTTGTGCTGTTTCTTTACCTCCTGCTGTTGTCCATCAGTGCAGAGGTCCATATTATCCTCAACATAAAACGTTTCAGTTGCACATAGTTATTATAATCCATACCATACCTGACGCCCCTTAAATATTTTGCTTAAGAGGGATTTTTTCATATATTTAGAGTTGAGTTTCACATAGGGGTGACAGTGAGTTGGTTTCAGAAGATGATAGAGACAGGTTAACTGCTCATTAAAATGATACCTGTCATAGGGACTCAGAAGGCAAATCTACAACAATATGTATACAACACTGCAAACATGACTTTATTCTTATTTGTTTGGGGACTATGAGGTTCGAGATGATGAATATGGCTTATTTTACTGTGATATGACTGCTCACATCAACTTGATTGCATAAATGTACATGTCAGCTTTCTCTTTCTTTCAAAAATGAGACCTGCGTGATCTTAAATACTTAAGTCTGGTATTGTTATTACATTCTCAGAAGAAGTTGTTTAAAACTTGCCCTTCAGCTAAAACTCCCATACTGAGAGTCTTTATAAAGAACATGTTTTTGGTATATTCATAGATAAAGGACTACTTAGTAACTGCTTGCATCAGTTACTTAATAATACAATACTGATTATAATTACAAAGCAATTATTGACAGCTTTATGTTCAGCAGCAGACATCACAACAGAACATGTTTTTCACCCTCTGATGGTAGGACAGACTCAGTTGAAGAATTACCGTATTTGCTCGATTATAAGACGACCCTGATTATAAGACGACCCCCCAAAATCTGAATATTAACTTAGAAAAAAAAGAAAAAGCCTGAATATAAGACGACCCTAAAGGAAAAAAGTTTTACCAGTAAATGTTAATTCATGTAAACTATTTTTTTTAATAAAAGCTATGATTGAGAAAAATATTTTTTTTGTTTTTATTTCTTGTATTTTCCAACCTGTCCCCCAGTTACGCACATCTGCCCCCAGGCTTGCCACTCCAATATGGCACTGTGGCCCATGATATGCCTTTTAACCCTCTATATGCCACTGTGCCCCATGGTATGCCTTTTGACCCCCTATGTGCCACTCTGCCTCCAGAAATGCCTTATACCCCTATATGCCACTCTGCCTCCAGAAATGCCTTATACCCCTATATCCCATTCTGGCATTTAGGGGGTTAAAATGCATATTATGGGGCAGAGTGGCATATAGGGAGGTATAAGGCATTTCAGGAGGCAGAGTGGCATTAAGGGAGTTAAAAGGCATTGTATAGAGCACTCTGCCTCCAGAAATGCCTTATACCCCTATATGCCACTCTGGCATTTAGGGGGTTAAAATGCATATTATGGGGCAGAGTGGCATATAGGTGTATAAGGCATTTCAGGAGGCAGAGTGCTCTATTAAATGCCCCCTTAACGCCACTCCAGAAATGCCCTATGCCCCCATTTAACACACACACACACACACACACACACACACACACACCCTATACCCCCATTTAACTAACACACACACACACACACACTCTCCCCTCCCCTCCCCTCTCAGCCCTCTCTTACCGGTGCTTCCAGCCGGGGCAGCGGGTTGACGTCGCCTTCTGCTGCAGCCGGAAGGAGGTGGAGTTGGCAGCGGGGGTTTGTCTGCGTCCGTCGCGTATACTTTCCCCGGCTGTCAGAGATCAGAGTTCCCCGCACCGGTGCGGGGAACTCTGATCTCTGACAGTCGGGGAAGGTTTGCGCGACGGACGCAGACAACCCCCGCTGCTAGCCACACCTCCTTCCGGCTGCAGCGGACGTTGTCTACGCGGATCGCGTAGACGTCAACCCGCTGCCCCGGCAATACAGCAGGAAGCACCGGTAAGTGTGTGTATGATGGGGGGGGGGGTGAGACAGGAGGATCCAGGTCCCCTGCAGCGGTGCGGGGGATCTGGATCTTAGTCTCCTAATCAGACTCTATTTGAGGTCTGATTAGAAGACGACCCCGATTAGAAGACGAGGGGTATTTTTCAGAGCATTTGCTCTGAAAAAAACCTCGTCTTATAATCGAGCAAATACGGTAATTCATGATATTTTTGATAAGAATAAAGTTGTGACAGATTCCTATTTTTTAATCATAATCTTAACATAATAAAACAGCCACAGATAGTCATTATTATTATTAATATTTATTGTTTTATATAGCGCCATCAAATTCTGTAGCAGCGTACAATGGGTAGACGGGACATAACAAGTAGCATGTAACATAACAAATTGACTAACAGAGACAACAGGTGAGGAGGGCCCTGCTCAAACGAGTTTACAATCTATAGGGATTTAGGGAGTATTACACAATAGGTAAAAGGTAAAAGTGCTAGTGTAAGGGATGGACCAGCCACACTAGTAAAAGTATTGCAGGAGAGGGACTAGGAGAGGTGAGCTAAAAGAATATGGGAGGGCGTTAATGTGCTATGTTGTAAGTGTCCTTAAAGAAGTGGGTATTAAGGGATTTTTTGAAAAAATAAAGGCACGGAGAAAGACGAATAGACCGGGGAAGGCATTCCAGAGGATAGGGGCAGCCCTTGAAAAATCTTGTAAGCGTGCATGAGAGTCATGCCCTTTAATTACTATGGCAGAAACTATATATTGCTGTATTTAGGAAAAAGTGATAGCTTTCTGGTGTTCATTCATGTGGATCTTGTCTGGCATTTTTTTTTTAACTCAGGGGCTTCCTACTAGAGCCCTGCGCGGGACTGCTTTTTTAATCCCGCTCCCGCTGATTTTTTGACCAATCCCGCCCGCTCCCGCAATGTGGGTGTTCCACTCCCGCTCCCTCCCGCCACGTTTGTGGCCAATCAAGCCCAGCTCCTTACCTGAACTTCAGATTTCCCGCGCAGTCCCGCAAGGCTGCCGTCGAGTTGCTCCCTCACATCGTCTCTTCTCTTTCTCCGCCTAGGAACAAGGCGGAGTCACGGGAAGTGACGTCACATCACGTGACTCTGTTTTGTTCCTGGGCGGAGCAAGACAGGAGACACTGTAAGGGAGCACTAATTTGTCAGGCATACCCATGCATTACTCATTATAACCGCTGGATTTAAGTCCTCGGTCATTATGGTTAATGTGTTAGTAAGGTTTAAAGAGCTAGCATGTTGTCTGCACAATATCTGCTAGAAGGAAATCAAGCAGACAGTAATAATTGTAAGCTTTAGAATAAAGATGTTTATTGAGTTGGAAGAAATATTTTATTTTGAACATATATCGGAAATAAAGAAACTATTTCTTGAAACCTTTTCTTTAACAATTTGCAAAGTTGAATTTATTACCAATAGAGCACTAAGCAAACCTCAGTTGTTAGGCCCCTTATACATATAGTTGCACATTTTGCACATCTGGTAAGATAAAGCATTCCTATACGTTGTTACATTGATAAATCTTCCCTAACTTGTCGTAAGTGGACATAATGCATAAGTTCTCGCTAAATGTGGATTTTACAGTGGCATATGGATAACTTTATATTACATTTATTTGTTTAGATATACCTTTACTATAGCAGTACAGTGAGATCAGAGTGAGCCACGTTACAGCCTTGCCCTGTGTATGAGACTAAAGAGGAAAAATGCAAGAAAAGGTATGGTCCCATATCAGGTGTAAGGTAGGTCAAAAGATCAGAGGTATCCTGAAGGACCTAATGCTCAGTTAGGGGTATCACACCAGGTAATCTTTATTCCTCCCTAAATTGAGGAAGAACTGCTGTAATGGCTACAAAGAGATCAGGGCCGATTGTTGACTGTGACATTATTGCCTCATATCACCAAAAGCTGAAAAGGGTAGCCCCATGTGTTCAGCCACACATCTCCTGCATGGCATTGAGCTGCGAGGTGTGAAAATGAAAGATGCATATAGGTGGATTCAGGTTAATTCCCCCCATGCATTTGCAAAACAGACAATGCAGAAATTTAAATTGGCCATATGCATTAAAGTGTGTATGATAGCTGGAGTGTCCTTTTAATATAGAGCTGTCATGGAGAGTACTGAGACAGTCAGAATAGGCAAACTATAGGCAGTCAGAATAGGCAAAAATGGTGAATATTAAATGCTCATACTTTACACTTGAGGAAGAAGTGGCTTGGAGACCATTACTCTACCATGAAGGCTTTGGTTTGCTAGTTGTTTTTTGACCGTGCTCTTGCTTCTTGGGGTAGGACATTTCTGGTTGAGCTGGGCTTAAATGTAGATGTAGATGCCGTTCTACTCAGATATACTCTTCTGACGATGTGGTCACTTTTGTCCTGTCTTGCTTTGAATAAAAATGATTTAATTTCAGGAAATCTCTTCTATGTGCATTGCCCCTTTAGAAATATTTAACTTAGCTGCAAGTTGGTGCTGAGAAAGTTGCTCAGCACCTGGAAAAACACCTTGTCGTTATTTTGCTTCACTAAGCTCCACTGATATGAGTACAAAAGGTATTTTATCCATTGTCCTTCAATAATAGTAGAAGAACCAGCAGGAACATCCTAATAGAACTAATAGCAGGTGTTAATCATTAAAAGACAAGTGCAACTCACATACGTGCTAGTATATCAATAAAATATATAGTATTTTGTAAGCAGATGGTATTGAAGGTGATATTCATGTGGTCACAATTTCACATAAAGATATAATAAAGAGATAAAAAATGTTTTGTCTCAGTGTCAAATAATATGTTTTTGAATACTGAGTATAGGATGATTACAATATTTTACAACTTTTTTGATAAATGATCAAATAAAACCAGTTGATTATTGTGGACTGGACTTTTGGACCGTAGTGTATGTATGCATTTATAGAACCGTATAGAACTGTATGTAGGTATGTATAGAAGGAAATGGGCTATTAGCTACAGTAGTAGCCTATGCATGTTTGCTTCAGTAGGTCCCCCTGTGAGACTTTTCAGTCACTACCTGGATATTTCACCCTCAGTGTAGATTGAAAATCTCCTCAGTTAGACTCGGTCCATTGTTGCCATAGTTACCATTACTGGCTAACACTGCCTTTAATTAACATAGCAAGGTTTGTTAGCTTTGGTCTGGGCTCTCCTTCTCTCATTAGTCAGCGATCCGCAACTCCCTAAGGAGCATCCCAGCACTGCATCTTCCTGTGGCGCCCTGCTGCCAGGATAATTATTGCCCAGCACTAGTGTTGCCAAGGAATACCGCATTGCCAGCGTGAGTCTCTGTTACCAGGTAAAACCCAGAGTCACGCTGAGCTGACAGTGCACTAAAACAGATAATCAAATACAGCCAGAAATCCTGCCTGAATTAAACATGTGTGAGACCCCAAATAAATGTTTCATACAGTATTATTCTGGAGATGTCAATGAAATCAAGGATGGATAACTCTTAGGCTACCAAAAGACCACGGTATCAGCCTGGTGATCAACATGCAAGATAGTTGGTAGCAGCTTGGAGATTATTAAATAATATGACATTTGTGATGTTGTATTTCAGATCTTGTGTGGATATTCATCAAGAGCAATACCATGTTATGTTTTGGCTGTGGCTAATACCATAAATTATTTTAAAGTTGGTGATATATTTAGTGATATTAGTGATATATTAGTGATTATCTTACCACGTCTTCAATGAACCCAGAAAATGTCATACCAGTGACAGTGTTTAATGATGCTATTCTTCTCCTATCTATTTCTTATATGCGTTTTTCTGCTATATCATCTGCCTCTTTCTGCATTCATAAGTGTTTGAAAGGAGATAGCCTCTTACTAGTCATAGCCAACATTTTATGTTATGCTCAAAATCCTTGAAGTCACTGCTGGATGAGTCTACCTGTGGTCACATCAATAAGAAATTTACTGAAGAGTAATTCCCTACACACAGTGGTAATCGCCTCAAACTCCATGGTGAACGTTTAACTAGGAATAGTTAATGTGACATAAAAAAGCACCCACACAAATGCATGTCCTAATAAAATTCAGGTAATATTGTTAGCTTAAAATTATTGTCTGCTCCCTGGCAAGTCATAATACTTAGTGAACATTCTTAAGAAACTTTTCTACTATATAGGTCAATAAAACAGGCAAAGAGTTTGTCACGTATGCTCCATGCATATTTATGTACTTAAAATATTGGGGGTATTGTTTCTGTAATACACTGAAAATGGTTTTAGTACTGGTGGTTCTTTCATGAGGGAAAATAAGGTGACGAGATTTTTAAAATGAAATCCGGCGACATTTTTTTAAAATTGACAAATGGTAAATAATCGATTAGTTGGCCGATTATTTTTTCGATTAATCGGATAAAAAAATCTATTTTTTTTTATTTAAAATAATGTCATAAAAAACGTACAATTTACACTTTCATCTCTTTATTGCAATGGCCTCTCTCTCTATTCACCTTCTTATTTTACTGACATAATAATAAAAGCTACAAGAACCCAAACACGGTGTTTCTCAAACTAGGTTTTAATACAAAGTTATTAGTAAATAATAATTCATATGTTAACTATTTTTCATATTTAATAAAAACTATGAGAAAAAAGCTGTGTTTATATTTTCTTTTATTTACCAAACTGCCCCCAGTTATGCACATCTGACCCCCAGCTTGCCACTCTGCCCCTATATATGCCTTATACCTCTTATATGCCAGATTCCACTGTGCCCCCTGATATGCCACTGTGCCCCCGATATGCCTTATACTCCTTATATGCCATTGATATCCAACTGAGCCCCCTGATATACCTTTTACCCCAGATATGTTTTATGCCCCCCTGATATGCCTAATATCGATATGCCTTATACCCCCTATATGCCCTGAAATTCATAATACCCCCCCATACACCACTATGGCTCCTCCCCCTCCCATACACCACTCAGGCTCCTCCCCCTCACATACATCACCTTGACCCCTCCCCTCCCATACATCACTTTGGCTCCTCCCCCTCCCATACATCACTTTGGCTCCTCCCCTCCCATACACCACTCTGGTTCCTCCCCTCCCATACACCACTCTGGCTCCTCCCCCTCCCATACACCACTCTGCCTTCTCCCCCTCCCATACTCCACTCTGCCTCCTCCCATACACCACTCTGCCTTCTCCCCCCTCCCATACTCCACTCTGCCTCCTCCCCCCTCCCATACTCCACTATGCCTCCTGTCAGCAACGGAGGTTTACAAGACACCAGGGAGCCGGGTAGAGAGGCAGAGTGGCGTATGGGAGGGGGAGGAGACATACTCCTCCCCCCCACTCCCATACACCGCTGTAACGGAGGCTGTCTGTGCGCATCGCACAGACCCCCACCGGCTGACAGAGAGGATGATTCTCTGTCAGCCGGTGGGGGTCTGCGCGATGTGCACAGACAGCCTCCGTTACTGCCCTTCACTTACGCTGAGGCTTCTATGAAGCTGCAGTGAAAGTGCCTGTCAGCAACGGAGTCGGGAGAGAGGCAGAGCAGTGTATGGGAGGGGGGAGGAGTCATAGGGGTGTATGGGAGGGGGGAGAGAGACGGAAGTGAGAGACCGGCCGACAGTGAGGGGAATCCAGGTCCCCTGCAGCGTTGCGGGGGATCTGGATTCTAGTGTTATAATCTGATCTCTGTTTGAGATCGGATTATATAAGGAGAGGAGTTTTTCAGAGCATTTGCTCTGAAAAAAACCTCTTTTTATAATCGATAAAAATCGATTCAACTAATCAATAATGAAAAACGTTGACAACGATTTTCATTATCGATTATTATTAATTTTATCGATTAGTTGTTTCAGCCCTAGTAAAAAAACTATTTTATAAGCAAATTTCCTTCAAACTATAGATGCAGTGTATTTGGTATGTATTATGGTTTATGAAGTGATTGCATGATATATATAGTACATCAGTACACGGGATGTCTAAAGTAACAATTTAGTACTAATCCTTTTTAATAAAATACAGAGATTAAAATAGAGTAAATAACACAAAACCTCTACTTTTCCCCTCAATGATTTCTGGGTCTAGAATGTATTGTCCTCCAAAGTGACTACAAATTCAGGAGGGTGTTTTATCTTTGGATAAGTAAAAACCGGACAGGCTCTGCCACACTGACACCCAAACACACAACCAGGACAGGCTCTGCCACACCGACACCCAAACACACACACCAGGATAGTCTCTGCCGCACTGACACCCAAACACACACACACATACTGGGACAGGTTCTGCACATAGACACCCCAACACACACACCAGGACAGGCTCTGCCTCATGAACGCCCAAACACGCTGTTACCTTGCCGGCGGTTCCCGTGCTGCCTCGAGCAGGGGAGCCGAGACGCAGCCCGCGCGTTCAGCCCCCTGCTCCTTCCGTTCGCGGGAGACGCGGTGAGGTCCGTCCGTCCGGCCGCTAGACGCGCGCCCCCGTGTGGATCAAAGGATCTAGACGGGACGCGCGTCTCAACGTCATGAGAGCCGTTCGCGCATGCTATCTCATAAATATTCATGCAGCGTCTTAAAGGGGTATTTATCTTTTTTCCTCCTCCCCCTAATTTAGGGGGTAGGAGGATCCTGGAGCAAGAGGGATATTTAAACCCTCAGTCTGCAAGTATCCCTTGCCTGTGATAGTGCCTTTATTGCCTTCACTAGCGTTCCTGAACCTTATTTGCCTTTTTGTTGCCTGAACTCTGCTTGAACCTGACCACCCGTTGTTTGCCGCCTGCCATCTTTACCTGAACTCAGCTTGTACCTGACTACCCATTGTTTGCTGCCTGCCCTGACCTCTGCTCGTGACCCCGACTATCCGATTGCTTTCTCCTAGTACCATCTGTTTGTTCCTGCATTGCTCGTCATCACCGCTTGGGGGCGCCTTTCCTTGTACTGCAGCGCGGATCCACAGCCTGAACCGCCGTTAGTGACACATGCACACCAGGACAGACTCTGCCACACCGACACCCAGACACACAAACAGGACACATTCTGCCACATATACACCCAAACACACCAGGACAGGCTCTGCTTCATGGACACCCAAATACAGGACAGGCTGTGCCACAGCGACACCAAAACACACATACCAGATTGGGTGTCCATGAAGCAGAGCCTAACACACACACCAGAACAAACTCTGCCACACCGACACCCAGACATATATATATATATATATATATATATATATATATATATATATATATATATATACACACACACACACACACCAAGACAGGCTCTGGCGCACCAACACTCAAAGACACACACCCGGACACGTTCTGCCACTCTGACACACACACCAGGACAGGCTCTGCCACATGGACACCCACATCCGGACGGGCTAAGCTACAAAAAAAACCCCAAACAGTATTTTCCATATTGTATTTGCAACAGTGATTTTGCCAGCCCGGATAAAATGTTGCCCTGCAGTATGGAGGATGTATATCTGATTAATTGGTTCCCGTCTATGAGTCTATACATCCCCAGGGCAGCATTTTAACTTGGCTGGTCAGCAATATGTAAAAGTTATATTTTTCCTGGAAAACATGTCCAATGGGACACCCTAATGACCCCACACTCTTGTGTATTGCCCCTAGCTAGCCACAAATCGTATATTTATCCCACCACCTAGCCCTGCCTTTGTATTGATATATGTGATGCCCTCAGCCAGCACCCCTTGTGAATTAATGCACCCACACCCTTGCATATTGCCTCTTCTTTAGTATCATGTCAGCCCTGACACCCAGATTACATCCACAGGACCAGTCCAACACCCAGATTGGAAGCATATGACTTGCCATGTTTGCACCCAAACAGCCTCCCTGTGCCATGCTCCCCACCCAGCTTACACATCTATGCTATCACACACACACACACACATTAATTCATTTACTCATTCACAAACTTCAGTCACTCATTCATATACTAATTTAAAGATATTCATTCCCTCATTCACAGATACTCATTCATTCCTTCAATCACGCATACTCATTCATACAACCTCCCCCACCCCTTACCTGAACTGCAGGTCTCTTGGTTCCGCTCGCACACTTCCGCAGGGAATACTGAAATCAGGGAGCATACCACAGTATGGTTCTTGCATATGCTCAGCAGAACTTCCATTATTGTCAAAGGGAGCTCAATGGAAGTACCAGCTGCCAGGCATATATATGCTGTCGGGACACTAGCATATATTGGCTTCCGCTTCAGGGACTTCAATTAGTGTGCTATTGGGTATCTTGAAGAAGTTTACATACTAATGCTTCCTGGTTTCTGTAGCCAGGAGAGGACTTTAGTGAGGCAGTCTCCTCTTCTAACTCCAATAACTAAACAATGCATGCTTCAATTTGCATGCAGTAAAATCTAGGGTTGGTATGGAAATAGTTTTTATTTATTGTGTATCTATGCTGAGCGTATGCCAAATATGTGCTTAAGGTATCAAAAAGGGACCTCCAAAGACTTGCATATGTGAATTAATTCAAACTTAATGTAGCTTGTGATTTTTTTGTTTTAAGTTAGTATAACTCCTTTAGATATAAGTGCTTAAAGGTGGTAGAACTATCGTGTCAGTTAAGTCTTCTGAATTCATGTTCTTTCCCCTACACCATTCCTACAAAGGATATGGAAACCTTACAAAGTTGAGGAGTAACAGAACAAGCGAGGAGTGATTAATCATGCAGATATTGATAACAGGAAGTTACTGTAAGTCTTATCCAATAAGAGCAGTTTCTAACATATAGATAGTATATGGGACAACAGTGATTTATTTCGTTTTTTGACCTAGTGGTGGAATTTGCAACATTAAAATCACAACATGTGTGCCAAAACCCTTTGTAGGCACAGATCAGTTCCAGATGATTCAGGGGGAAACCCACACACTATATGCACACAAGTATTGGGGCACGCGTTGGATCGAGTAGTGTAAAGCATGCTGCCACTTGACTTTGGAGCAGTGGAAACATGTCCTGTGGAGTCACACTTCTCTGTTCAGCAATCTGAAGGGTGAGTCTGGGTGTGCTGGATGCCAGGAGAGCATTACCTGTCTGACTGCATTGTGCCAACTGTAAAGTTTGATGGAGGAGGATAATGGTCTGGGGCAGTTTTTCAGGGGTCGGGCTTACAATGAAGGGAAATCGTAATGCTTCCGCATACCAAGACATGTTGTTTAATATTATGCTTCCAACTTTGTGGGAACAGTTTTGGGAATGTCCTTTTCTACTCCAGCATGACTGTGCCCCAGTGAACAAAGCAAGGTCCAGAAAGACATGGTTGGATACATCAGTATGGAAGAACTTGACTGGCCCCCACAAAACCCCTGACCTCAATCCCATCAAGCACCTTTGGGATGAAATGGAATGGAGATTGTGAGCCAGGCCTTCTTGTCCAACATCAGTCCTGACTTCACAAATACTCTACTGAATGAATGGGCAAAACTTCCCACAGAAACACTGCATAATCTAGTAGAAAGCCTTCCCAGAAGAGTGGACGTTGTTATAGCTGCAAAGGGGGACCAACTTAATGTGTATGTCTATGTATTTAGAATGCAATGTCATAAAAGTCCCTGTGGGTGTAATGGTCAGGTGTCACGATACTTTTTTCCATATAGTGTATATTTCTATGTGCCTATGTAGCCCAACTGTACCCCTATTTTAGGGGGACATTGCAGATGCTCTTGTTATTACCATAAACGTGATTTTAGGTGAAAGGTTTGTTTAAATGCAAATTATTAGTACCTGTAGGAGCCTGGAATTGTGCCTGGAATGGCATATCTGCTTAAAATGTGTTTCCTTAAACTGTGTATGTAACATGAGCTGAACTTACTGATATGCCCAGATAAAAAATATCACATTGATCTTAGTCAAGTCACAGCATTACTTCAGTTTACACCATTTGACATGTAAGGTGGTTCATGGGATACTTAGGAGCCACATCTGTGACCTACTAATTAGCTTTGCTTGTCATAGGCTTGACAGTAATATTTATGAACCTGTATTTAATCTTGAAAGATATTTCTATGAAAGCTGCTTATGTAACAGGGCCAAGATTAACCAAACATCTTATTGAGACAGAAACAAAACATCATTTGATGCTTTGGCTGCTAGGATAGCGTTAAACACTGCAGTGTTTTACAACACGGATGATGTCCCCGTGATTATAGATTCTAAATGGGAATATATGAGGGGCATTCCACAGGTCACCAGGAAGAAAAGACATTTTAAATTGTTCCTAATTAGTCACTGTTACAACAGTACATTTCAGTATAACACAACCTTTCTGTATGACTATGAGCAATGAACCACACGTTTTATAAAACAAATGCTACATCGAGAAGAACTGCCACTTACTGAGCTTCTAACATTATTACATTAATTTGTTAAAACTACCAATGTCGTGTGCACAGTCAGGTGCTCTGCTTCGTTATTTTGTGTGAGGACCACAAAGAAGCATAATAAAGATATGGACGGGCAACCTATGACTCCTATGTAGGGGTTCACCTAGATGATAACCACACCTGTAGGGAGAAAAAATATTATTCTAGCTTATGTGTCCATCATTAAAATGTGGCTTTTTTCCGTTCTCCTTTCCTTTCTTCTCTTGCCCTCCTCCTTTCTTCTCTCCCTTGCTTTCTTTCTATCCTATTTTCTTCTTTTTATCCTCTTTCTTTCATCTCTCTCCCGCATCTTCCTCGGTTTATTCTCTCTTTCTTTCCTGTCTGTTCTTTGACACCCCCACAACAGTATCCAGAAGCCACTAAAGCCCCCATAATACTGTTCAGCAGTCCCTTCCTCACCTTGCACATAACATTGGCCAGCTATTTCTCCCCATCCACAAACAACGCTGTCAAACAGCCTCCCACCATACAATACTGTCTGGAATCCTCTCCTCCTGGCTCACTGTCCATAAGCCCCTTTCCCACCCCATGTACAACATTGTCTGGCAGGCTTCCATCCACACATGATCTGATAGGTCCACCTCCTTCTCTGCAAACATCAAATCAATAGGCCCTTCCTCTGTCCGGCACACAACGCAATCTGGCGAACACTCCATTACTGTACAGAACACGTTCCTGCAGAGCCTTTGTATGCATTTTTGGTCATACATGGTGAGACATACAGAAAAGGTCTGATTAAAGTGTACTTAACTGTAAGCTCTATGGATTGTAACCAAACATTCCCTGGATGCCAATACAATTATTTTTAGAGAGATGGCCTGCAAAAGGTTTATAGTATATTTTCCCCCCAAAAAAAAGTTGGCAAGTTCATTCACAACTGCAACAGGGTTAGAGAATATATTTGCTCCCCCCCCCCCGCAGGGGATATCCTGTCCTCCGTTTGCAACTGCGCAATCGGGCAGTTTACAGTGTAACAGCTTCGGACAGCGATCGGACAGCAGAAAGCCGGCAAAGCCGGCTTCTGCTGTCAGTGGGGAGTCCAGGCTGTCAAACGACAGCCTGGTCTCCCGTGCAGCGGCAGGGATGTGTCCCTGACGCTGCACGAAGGGCTGGACGTACCGGGACGTCCATAGGGGTTTCTTTGTGGGCGGTTTTTGGACGTCCCAGTACGTCTATAGGGGAACGAAGGGGTTAACTGAGGCTAGTGAGTCATGCAGCCCTTTACATGTTAGTCTGGGTTTTGTGACCTCCTGGGTGAGTCATCGATGCGCTCTTGGAGAAAGGTTCACCACTGTTCCAAGTTCTCTCCATTTGTAGATAATGGCTTTCACCCCGGTTCACTGGAGTCCCTGGGCCTTAGAAATGGTTTTGTAACCCTTTCCAGACTGATAGATGTCAATGACATTGTTTCTGTTTTTTTATTTCTTTAGGTCACAACATCATGTGCTGCTTTTTTTTTTTAGACCTTTTAGCCTATTTCACTTTGCAAAAAATGTTCCATTTAATTGATGTTCAGATTTAAGAAGGCTGGCAGTAATCATGCCTGATTGTGTCTAGTGAAACTGAATCCAGTTATCAATTAAATTTGGTTAATTGGTTAAAAATAGTAGCTAAGGGGTCGTTTACTTTTTCACATAGGGCCAAGTAGCTTTTTTCCTTCTATACATGAAATCATCATTTAAAGCTCAGGTTATTTGTGATGGATATTAAAATTAATTTGATGATGTGAAACATTTAATTGTGACTAATATGCAAAAATTGAAGAAATTAGGAAGGGGCAAATATGGCAGCACTGTGGATATAATTTCAGTCACAATGTGCCCCCGCAATTTCTTATCTTATGGAGTTCTCATATGGAGTGTGTGCCAAAGAACTATCCTATATATCAATCTGTTTGCAAGAGTGTTAAGTGTGAATGTGGCAGAATCTATTGGAGGGTGTGAGAGATGCCAAATCCACAACTACACAAAAAGAGTATGAACGGGAGTGAGCTATGGAGTCATAAGTATCCACGTATCCGTACAAAGCATATACAGAATAAGAGTGAGATAAATGCAAACGCACAAGAAGAAAAACTTTCCCTTCTTCCTTTGTTGGTAAATGTTGTCATAGTCAGTTACTGATAGCAGCTTTTACATTAACAACACAGCGCAGTTTAGATGTAAGCTTTCATAGCAAGCCCAAGGCATTGCACTATTGGCAATCCAAGTGCAATGTGCCTTATTCAACCCCCTGGTGACACATAGAGTGAAATGTAATTTTGCATCATTTCCACGTGTCTAGTGCCACTTAATAACTTGGCAGTTAATAAGTTACACAATAACTTGATATTTTGCATATTTTGTTATGAATGATTTTAAAGCTATCTTTACATTCTGTCCTCTGGTTACAGAAAACTGTATGCGTGTCTATACTTATGGGCCTTCCCTTGTACGTTTTATCTTTACCCCACCAGTTGTAGCCTTGTGGCTGGCAAGTGGAGGATACATTTTATAATGCCAGCCAAGGGCTGGGGCAGAAATACCGCTTTTTTTGGTTCCCTGCCCTCATGCAGTACACTTTTGCACATTATTTTCACCACACAATGTTTGATTTAAGATATTTATCTCAATATTATGGATGAGTTTAGCACATATGCACTGAAGATTCAGGTCCCTGAAGATTCTGGCTGCTACCCCCCTTGAAGGCTTCAGTGGGTCTTCTCTTAGGTGGGAAACAAGAAGATATGTCTTACTGCTGGCCTTTTGGCCTTAGAGGGATATTCCCAAGGGAAGAAAGCTAGAGACTAGGTGGTGCGCTGTTGTTCTTGAACCTGGATGTTTGTTTTCAGTTTGTTGTATTACCCTGATGTAATTTTATTCCAGCCAGTATGTCTTGCAGTGAGAAACCAGTATAAGTGGTGCCTTTACACCTTGCTGCAGTCAGTATACCAAACGCTTTTGTTCTGGATATCAGTTCTACAGCAAATGTTGGTGCTAGGTCCCTAAAGTCTCTTCATGGTTGCCTCTGAGGCACTAGGAAAAAGTTTCAGTTTATTCAGTTATATATCTCACTTACAAGTAACTTTGATGATGCAGTTGCAGCCACACAGTGTGTCTGGAGAGAGAGAGAGAACAATGAACCACTAAACAATTCGTATGACCAGATCTGCTTTATGACCTAGGTTGGTCTTAGAACCAGTGGCAGAACTACCGGGGTCGCAGGGGTCGTGACTGCGACCGGGCCCTGGAGTTCTGCCAGTCAGGGGGGCCCAAGGGGCCGAGCGGTCGTTTTTAGCAACCGCTCGGCATCCTTCTGTCTCATCTGCTCCCTGCCGCCACCCGACTGCAGTGGTGGGAGCGTGAGGCATCTGTCTCAGGTGCCGGCACTTCATGCTGAGCTCAGCAGTGAACCCCTGCGCGCACCGCGGCAGAGAAGCAAGACAGAGGCCTCATGCTCCCACCACAGGACTTCAAAACGGTAAGTAAACTGGGGCTAGGGAGAGGGTAGATAGTGAGAACGGGGGCTAGGGAGAGGGTAGATAGTGAGAAGGGGTAGGGAGAGGGTAGATAGTGAGAAGGGGGTAAGAAGAGGGTAGGAAATGAGAAGGGGGGGAAGGGTAGATAGTGAGAAGGGGGTAGGGAGAGGGTAGATAGTGAGAAGGGGGTAGGGAGAGAGTAGATAGTGAGAAGGGGGGGTAGGGAGAAGGGAGAGGGTGAGATAGTGAGAAGGGAGAGGGTAGATAGTGAGAAGGGAGGGAGAAGGTGGTAGATGTGAGAGGGGGGCCCTTAACAAATTCTCGCACCGGGACCCTGAGGCTTCTAGTTACGCCCCTGCTTAGAACTTTTAATATAGTACACCAAATGTTTAAAATGTAAAAAGATAGCATTTACTGAATCTATCGCTGCTCTAAAGATATGGACATCATCACAGCCCAGATCTTGTTGATTAAATATGATGAAATTATATTTAGTGGCTGTCTCTATCAGGGTTGCTGCAGTAGGGCACAGCATGCTATATGAATGCATTCTTACATGGCTTTCTGTTAAATAAATTGCGGCATACTTGTGCCTATTAGATTAAATAACAGCATTGTATAAAAATAATAATATGGTTTTAAAAATATCTATTTAATGTAACACATTGTTCTCAGTTTCAACCTGAGCGCATGTACTCAGGGGGCGAATGGCTTTTTTAACTGTGCGTTCGCAGTTCAAAAGTAAAGGTTTACATTAAACAACTCAATGCAGCACATTTACACTGAAAAGCATTACAAATGACACAAACTGTGCAAGCTACAAATAATGAATTAAAAAACAGAAAGCAGGAGCTCAGTAGTTACAAGAATGGAACACAAAACGGGACATATAGACACTACGGAATTTGATGGTGCTATATAAGACAATAAATAATAATAATAATTTATGATTAGAGCTTTAAAGGGACCCGAATGTACAACTGAAATGAGAAGAAAAGTTGTTTTTTTTTCTTTCTTTTTTCCCCAAAGCATAATTCTGTTTTTTTACAGGAACAAAATGACATGTGCCTACAAGACTATCATATCGACAAGCTGAAATAGATGTAGACAGCAGTTCTGCAGAGCATTTCACATGACAGCACTCTGCAGTGATAATATACTTATTTTAAGGGAACAGTTACAAGACTGTTCGTTTCAAAGGATATTTTGAGCTCTGCAATTCCAAGGCCGCAAAAAGTGATGTCATGATGGTTGCATTACCAAGCAGGTGAATGTTTAGTGGGAATAGGTTAGAGGAGACGTTTATGGAACTCCAGAGCTCTGACGTACCCAAGCAGTGCAAGTTGGAAAGCAATGAGACATGCCCCTTAACTAAATGGGGAAACATTGTCAATTGTCTCTGTTGTCATTCTGGAAGATCTCTGTTTCTTTAACATACTTAAAAAAAGTGTACTGTAAAATTTCATGCATAATACATTTCACCTTTTAGGATACCCTGAGGGGAGCACATTATGCAGAAGTACAAAAAACCATAACCTCTATGTAGATTGTTTTCAAAAGTTTAGTTAAGATGAGTCTCCCGGGAAATCACATACTCTACAGGTGGGGATTCCTAGTGAAGCATCCTGTCGAGAAATGTCTATACTAAAGTGCTTGCTTCAGTCAAGGAACACTGACAGCTCCTCCATATTCGGGACCTAGCACCCCAGGACTCAACTCCAAAGTCCAAGGCCCAGAGCTCCACTGCCTTGAGGCTCCAGAGAATTGTCATGATTAACAGGATATACACATACTACCTCATCCCCTAAATTAAGTTGCAGTGACAATTCTCATAATGCCGGTGAGCGGAAGATATGAGTACATTCCAATCTTGTGTAGGATACAAAATATCTTCACACCATGTAGTAGGAGTGTCTGAATGTAAGTTCTACTGGGAATTTAGGGATGAACAATACACCTTGACTGTATTGTCCTGGACATTGTTGGGAATTCTCAGCAACTTTCTCTCCTCAATTCACTACATGTCCTCACCAAAACATATTTTTGGACTGATCACTTTTTACTTGAAGATATTTTAGCTTGAATCTTGTACCTACCACATGGGCACCAGCTAAGCCCACTGTACTACTGGTTGTTAATACATCACCAAACCCTTGCATTTAATTAATCTGATGTGGCCGATCTGAAACGTAGCATGGACATTCTGAATGATCCTACACTACTCCAGTATATCCTAAAACAATTCTGGTCTGCTGGATTCCTCTCAAGTACACTTTTAAGCTAGAATGTATAGGTACAGTGATTTACTTACATATTTTGTTACCTTATTCACTTACGAACTTTATGCCTACAGTAATATTCCCGGTCAACATCTTTTGTACATAACATTTGGTCTTCCTAGAGGGCCTTTAAAAGTGCATCAATATGCCCCCTCCCCATGGCCATTGGCAGTCCCATACTCCCCCACAGTTGCTATATAGATGTATTTGTACAATTCGCTTTATGCTGATTATATTTCTTGTTTTATTTTTGTTGTCCATTCTGTAGCAGGCTTTTGAATTCTACTCACAGTGGGCTTTTATATCCATTCTTCTGTAGTAGGGCAGTAAACTGTCCCTTTAAAAGGACACATAGATTTCAGCTTCATATACATTTTTATGTGAATTATAGACTTTATGCTGTCAGGGCAGGTACAGAATTAGTACTGAAATTAATTGAGTCCTTTAAAGTCCCATAATTGTTTACGCACTTACCTGTGTGCATGGGTTTACTGTGTAGTCTGTTATTATTATTGAGTACTACTGAAGCACATCTGAGACAGTCACACTTGCCTGCAGTGACCTTTTTTGGATGACACTCTAATTTCAACAATTACACTGATTTAAAAACACAAATCATGAGCTGCTTGTAAATTTCATAAATCTGGTTATGCTAAGAAGGTCAAAAAGTTATGTTTCTCCTTTTAAATTCCAGTAGATTACTATTTTTTTTATATTTCAGATGTTAAATATTGTAGAATATGTTTTGGTTATTCAGTTTAATAACATAAATTACAGAATATATTATGTTCACCGGTCTGTGTTGAGGCAGACCATAATATCACATGGCATTACCTCAGCTGTTGGTCATAAGGTGAATTGTGTGAGGTAGTCTTATAATTAATATATATAGTCCGCATTTATATATTTATAGTCCATCTTTTCATCACTTTTTTGTTTCATTTTTTCCAGTTATCTGTGTATATCTGTGAACACTATTACACAATTAAGGCGGCTGGCATTCAGAATACTGAAATCCTAATCAACCTAAAATTAATATTTGATTATTAAGATAATGTTGGATTATCTTTGTAAATGAAACATCAGGCATTAATACAAATTTATCAATGAGATTTAAATTATCACCATCTTTGCTGCATAAGAGCAATGTTTTGTTCAAGTATGCCCCCTAGTGAGAATAGAATGAAATGCAAGAACTTTGTATAATTTACCCATAACATCATTTTCAACATTTTTTTTCTACATCCTTTCCTTCCTGTAATTTCCTTCTTTCTCATTTAGCGTACCTACACAAAGTATACATATATTTTTTGATAAATTCTCATTTAATATGAAAAAAAAAGTTTAACATTTGTATCTGTTATAAATTGTACACATTTAGTGCAAATGAGAGATAAAAACACCTGTCTAGAGTTTGAATTCATCTCATATGCCTAGGCAGTTATGGCATAATTTTTGTAAATTGTTGTATTTTGGAATGTGGTATTCTGAGTCTTTAACTTAAAAAAATATATATTTTGTTTAGGGATTTACAATTATTTTTATGTTTTAGTTTTACTTTCTTTTAACTTTTGTTAATTTTTTTTATCGACGTTTGTAATATTTTTTTCCACTGCTCACTAAAAAAGATAACAGGGATTTCTTTTGAAGCAAGGGAACCCTTGTGATGTCATAATGACATCACTAGAGGGGTTTCCATTTCTACCTCATAGAACACTGTATATGTACTTTTTTTTCTCCATTTCTTTAACAATGGAAGCTGCTGTGACAACGTGTCACAGAACTTGCAACGGTGAACTTGAAAAGTGTGACCAGCAGCAAAAAAAAACTTACTACGGAACCTAATCGAGGTGTATACAGATCCTTTTGGGTCTTATTCAGACTAAGAGGATCTCCCAGTGACATCAATGAAAGTTCAGACATTTAAATCCCCTGAATTTGCAAATTGGCTTGGGGTCAAAAATTTTCACCAGGTCAGGCATTTCCTTCAAGAAGGTCACTGTGGGCAAAAAGAGACCCAGGAATAAATATCTCCAGAAAGACCAGATACTTAATGTGCCCTTTTTCAAGATGGATAGTGCTTTACATCATAAGAAGAGGTTACTTTGACATCTTAATAGCAGATGTTATCCACATCCAACCAAAAAGGGTCACTACAAAAATGAGTTCATAGCCACTAATAACCTTTTACTTATCTATGACCAATAAAAGAAGGAAACCGTACGTAATTTAAGACACATGCCCTGTTATTAAGACTGTGGGCTACATAAAATAATTTTGCTTTTAGTTTAGCAGCTCTTTCATCTGCCCTGGTCACTTGTTCATTTTCCTTGCTTCTTTGTCAGCACTGACCTGATCAGAACACTTGTTTATCTAGTTGTCCTTGGAGCAGGACTTAATGCTGAAGGAGTTTTTTTTTTGAGCGGGAAATATTAATATTAATATTCACCAAGATAAAGTACTGTTCTAGAAGACCTTTACACCCTCCATGATGCACTTCAAGTAACTTTCCTGTGATTTAAGACAGTATTGAAAAACATGCCATAGGTGTTGGCTGTCCTGTTTCAATGTCAGAATATTGACCATAGGCCATAACAAAGAGTATATGGGGTACCAAAGAAACCTCCCAGTACTGAAGTGTACATACATTAAATATTGGCCTTGTGGGGAGGAGGTTGGTTTAGTTGGGTATCCTACCTAGAGCATTATGTAGTCTTACTCTAGATCCCTGAGCCTACTAGAAACCCAGTTGAAAACAGCCATAGAATATTTCTTTTTGTTTTTCAGATTCCATCCAAGAATATTTTTTTTTGTTTTGCGCTCTCCATAAGTTGGTTGTCTCCCCGGTTTATAAGCTTCATGTCTTGGTGTCTATGACTCAGTACATCTCTGTCACATATCACATTTCCAAATACACACCCACTCTGTTCTGTACAATGTCTCTGCCTTTCCTCCCCCTCCACACACAATATTTTCCTTAACCCTCCTGAGCTTTACAGCGCATGCCATAGTGTTTCCCAGTTTAATGTATATATAACAATGCATTAAAACAAAAAAAACAAATAATATTATTTTTCAGTAAATCTATTATGATCTGATTGGTTTGTGCTAAAAGTTAAAACATTTTGAACCTAGATAACAGTGCATTGGGACAGGGTTTGATTACGACTGTATGAAGAGTGCTATTTCTGCATATTTGTTGAAGATATTAAGGATGCATGCCCTCGCAGCAGACAACTATTTTTACTATGGATATTCGGGGGGGGGGGGGTGCTAGAATAGTGCAAATTAGTTCTCAGGAACAAATGTCTCTTCCAGCTAAGGGCAGGTGTCTATTATCACTTCATATCTCAAAATCCCCCTAAAGAGTTCAATGGAAAACCATAACAACTAAACAAATGTGCATAACCCGAAGGGGGTTTAGAAGAGCCATCCATCTTAATTCATTGTTAGCAGTTTTACATTGAAATGTAGAAAGATTTTTTACTTTTACATTTTTTTCAGTGGATTTATTGCCTTACAAGCAGTTACACTCCTGCCTAAGAACATATGTTTTTGTGTTTTTCTAAACACATATTGTTGCTCGTGTTCCTTTTGTATGAATTTCTCGTTATGTTTGCTTTGGTCTTTGGCATGCTGATGGGACATGGACTTATTTCTTAAGATCTTCTAGACATGTACACTAAGCTTTCCTTTGGGAATATAGTTGAGTGAAAAGTGACACAAACAATAATGCTTTTGTTTCTTATTATATAAACAATACAGTTATTATCCCTCTTTTTGCTGATAGAATATATTTTTTTTCGGCCCCTTGGAGAATGTAGAGAAGATGATCAGGGTGTATAAATGCATCTTATGGGTATCACAACAGAAAAAATACAAATTAACATCTTGCAAATGTATTGTACTTAAAGGCAACATAATGCCCATATTTTTGGGCACCAGTAAAGCAAACAGCATTTGCCCCAATGATGCTCTTGGTGTTTTTATTTTGACACATCTCAATTAGTTTTGCAGAGACTGGTGGCTTAATGTGCCATTTTTCAAGAGGATGTAAACATTTAACATGTTTTTTCCCCTAACTTTAGGCACATGTAAAAGTCAAGGTCTGTTAAGGGTCACACATTTCATCATTGAGCAAATGTACATTGTCTACAAATCCTTGTTTTCACATGAAAGTTTCCATTTTAAGTTGGAGAATAAGACATCTTGTTGAACGGATTCTAGCATTATTTACATCCAAATATTAAAACTATTCATATTTCAAAATATCTGTTATCTAGTCTGTTTAAGCTTTTTCAGAGATATTTGGATTCAATAGTACATCCTATTTTACTTTCACAGAATTATATTCAGTGTCATGTTGTCAAGCCAGCATAATACTGCCCTGAATTCACTTAACTTCTTCTAAGGCTGCCGGAACATACCAGCTTCTACCAAAAGAGAGGCAGACCTTAATGTATAGGAATAATCATGCAAATCATGTGATCTGCTCTTGTGGGCATCCTGCGTAACCAGAACACCTGTAATGCACATGAAATGGTTATTTTGGTCTCGAAAGCCATTACATAGATTTATTAACTATACAATGTAGGATCAGAATTGCAAATATTGGGGCAACGTGATCTGGTGATGCAGGTCTCATTAAATACATAAAGGAATTTATTAAGGTATAGCATATGACTATCCATAATATAAGACAAGACTAACAACTAGTTAAGGTTTAAGTCATAATTAATGGGCAGTCTAGATGGGCTGAATGGTTGGCATGAAATGTTTCTATGTTCCAACCAAATACTCCAGTTGGTTACTCATCCATTTTATGCAGTACAACATATTTCCACTAGATGGCACTTTTTATCTTTTAAAACTTTTGTGATGACACATCAGACATATAGAAATTACTTTTGTTACCACTGAACATATGCTCCAGAGATAATTAATCACTTGATACAAATACCCTAGATAGTTTGCGATATTTCCATATAATCACTTAAGATCCTACACGTAGGGAAAGGGAAAGTAAAGTGACTATGTTTGAGAAACATCTCCGTTGCTCAGCATATTGAATTAAACTTATTTTGTAAATTTAGTGTCAGATAGTGGTCACAGGGCTTGATACATTGTATTATTGTACTGATGAAGAACTGTGCTTAAATTACATAAAATTAAGCATTGCTCCAGTTACCTCAATAGGAAAATGTTACGGTACTAAGTTTAAAAGTTACCTTGGACTCTGCAGCCGTCTCCTGTCTAACTGAATGTGACCTCTCCCTTCTGTAGGCAGTGTACAAAGCCTGGCTGTGCTCGGAGTATTTCAACGTGACCCAGCGGCAGTGCCGCCACCATATTCCCTGCAAGCAGTACTGCCTGGAGGTGCAAACACGCTGCCCCTTCATGTTACCTGACAACGACGAATTTATCTACGGAGGGTTACCTGGCTTCATCTGTAAACGTGAGTACTGGCATGGAACCTTTTCTGGGGTAGAAATCTTCAAGCGCGTCAAAAAATGCTTAAAAGACACTTAAAACCAGCAAACCACCTTTTCTGACAGTGCTGGTAACACAGTCAAACCCTACTTTACTAATTAATTCTTCCTAAACGCCCCCTCCTTCTTTCCTACTGTCAGAGTTTTTGGAATAATGAAAAATTGAAGGATTAATCATGCAAATCCTAATAATTTGGACAAGAAGGGTCACAGTGGACACAAATACATGTTTTTTTAGGTTTGCAAAAACATTACATGGGTTAAATTTAGTGCCCTTATCGCCCTTTTACATACATCCCAAGTGTCCCATTGGGATCACGGGCCGGTTGGGGAGAGCTTCTGGCTTCCCCTTACTGGCCCAAAAGGTGGAAGATCTTTGGAGGTTTGTGTTAATGCAGCACACACCTCCATTACAGCTTTTAGGTGGCCACCTTGTGACACACTACTTCTAAGCGCCATAAAGTGGCTCTTCCAATAAAGAGAAGTGGCTCTGATATGGTGGCTCTTCTGATTAGGAGAAAGGGGTCTGTCCGACCATACTCATTCCTGCCTTCAGCCCTGGCCCTCTCCACCTCTAGCCCATCCTTCGGCCTGAAATGTTGAGGGGTATAACAGACATTCTTCTGGTTCAAGCACTTTCCTCTGTTACCTACTTTAAGTGGAGGGTTTTTTCATCAATTTTACTTCGCCACAACTTATGTCGTGCGTGCTCCTTATATGATATTTGAAATGAATATACATGTGTGCGGATTATTTAAGTTGTACAGTGAGGGCCGTTGTACCGTGGTCAGTATTGCACAGATTGTTCTTGGTTTTCTGCTATTCCTCCCTTGTGACCATTAAAGGAAAACCATTTGTCTAAAAAGTAATATTTACGTTTCCTTAAATCCCAAATCATCATATTTCCAAGGTCAAACATCTGTTTGACCCTTTCAGTGCTGGAGGGGCTGTACAGTGTCAAAGTGTAATATTGTTGTAAAAGTTAAGCCCCCCCCACCCCCTCCAGCTGGAGGTATCACACAAAATCTTTGGGAACTGTATATTATTCCAGTGCAAAGGTTTCCAAGAGATTGTATCTTTTGCATACGGTATGTTTACCGTTTGACACTACAACAGTGAATCGTTTTTTTTGTTTTCTTATCCCGAGAAACTGTAAAGTAAAAATAAAAAATTAAAATAATGGTGGCTAATGCTTACAATCACAGTTTTGATGCCCACAGAGATCATTGCAGTCCTGATGTTAAAGCAGATAGCTGCTGTTTAAGATGCTTGGTGATTTGTTTATTTGGCTGTATTTCAGTGAACCTCCTCTTAAAATGTGTTTTTATTCAAAACTACAGCTCTTTCATATGGCATCTGATACAGTTCCCTTTGCATCTATTCACTTAATGCAGAGTTTGAGAAACCCCGTGCCCCAGGTCACCATGGCAACTAGTAACCACTTCCTTTCACCCAGGGTTTTGCAGGGCTACCATCATGAATCTGGTACCATATGTTTTCCTGCGGGGCCATGGTGTAGTGGGTGCCGTGAGTCCAGTAAGGCACTAACATATGGTGCCGGATTCAGGATAGGCAGCAGCGTGGCAGGTCATCAGGAGGTGAGGGGGAGTGTCGAGGAGTAGTGTATGTGAGTGTGTGTATATTATAGTGTCAGAGTATATGTGTGTGTTTAGTGCTAGAGTGAGTGTATATATACTGTAGTGTGTTTGTATTCTCTTCGTGTTTGTCTTCTTGGGGGGAAAAAATCTTCATATTCCCCGAATATTCGCCCGTTCCTGTGTTCGGTTCGGGCGAATATTCGTGTACATTCTTCATGTTCGTTTTTTTCTTCGTTTCTTGTAGTTTTTGCCATCAACCAAGTACACCTGTACACCTGTACTTCATTGGTTAATGTATACAAAAAACAAAATACTGTCTGCGCTTCTCACCCTAATAAAGTTGGCAACAAATATATAAACATAATATAAATGAGAGGTTTTGGTTATATGAATTGGCCAAAGCATAATTAAGCTCACCCGCCACGTCAAGGCACACTCTCAATAGGGTGAGATCCTACTCTCACCTCCTACATAGTGGGCACACAAAGCAGTTTATACTGCTACCAAAACCAGATTAATGTGTTGGGGGAGGTGCAATTAAACCTCCTCCCATTTAACCCCTGGACAGCAAGCTGCAACCAGACTGATGAGGAGCCAACAACCTCAAATATGTGCAAACAGGGAAAAGAAAAAATGTCGGTGCGCTAAGCTAGTCTCAGGCTCAAATAATACAAATGTATAATATAAGGCCTACCAAACAGTGTGAGCATGCTGCAAATACAGTGTGTTGGCTGTACAATGTATACAAAAAACAAAATACTGTCTGCGCTTCTCACCCTAATAAAGTTGGCAACAAATATATAAACATAATATAAATGAGAGGTTTTGGTTATATGAATTGGCCAAAGCATAATTAAGCTCACCCGCCACGTCAAGGCACACTCTCAATAGGGTGAGATCCTACTCTCACCTCCTACATAGTGGGCACACAAAGCAGTTTATACTGCTACCAAAACCAGATATTTATTAGGGTGAGAAGCGCAGACAGTATTTTGTTTTTTGTATACATTGTACAGCCAACACACTGTATTTGCAGCATGCTCACACTGTTTGGTAGGCCTTATATTATACATTTGTATTATTTGAGCCTGAGACTAGCTTAGCGCACCGACATTTTTTCTTTTCCCTGTTTGCACATATTTGAGGTTGTTGGCTCCTCATCAGTCTGGTTGCAGCTTGCTGTCCAGGGGTTAAATGGGAGGAGGTTTAATTGCACCTCCCCCAACACATTAATCTGGTTTTGGTAGCAGTATAAACTGCTTTGTGTGCCCACTATGTAGGAGGTGAGAGTAGGATCTCACCCTATTGAGAGTGTGCCTTGACGTGGCGGGTGAGCTTAATTATGCTTTGGCCAATTCATATAACCAAAACCTCTCATTTATATTATGTTTATATATTTGTTGCCAACTTTATTAGGGTGAGAAGCGCAGACAGTATTTTGTTTTTTGTATACATTGTACAGCCAACACACTGTATTTGCAGCATGCTCACACTGTTTGGTAGGCCTTATATTATACATTTGTATTATTTGAGCCTGAGACTAGCTTAGCGCACCAACATTTTTTCTTTTCCCTGTTTTCTTCATTGGTTAATGGCAGATGAGCCCCCTGCTGGCGACCAATAGAGTCGCTCGGACAGACATTTAAAATCCTCGTCCAGCAACTTGACCGGCAGAGACCACTGGTCTCCCTGCTCCAACCGTACAAGCGACTTTATTGGTCGTTCATACAGACTTTTAACTGTTGGAGCAGGGATACCAGTGGTCTCTGCAGGCCAAGTTGCACCAAGTTAACCCCTGACAGCGAACCTACGAAAATCCGTAGGTTCGTCGTCAGGAGTTAAAAAGGCCGTGCGAGTAGGCCTATTGGTCGCCTGCAGGGCCAATTGGTTGATGCCAGAGGAGGACCCTGCAGGCGACCAATAGAGTAGTTCGCACGGCCCCTTAACCCTTGACGGCGAACCTATGAATTTCTGCTTCCGTCAACCCCTGCGATGCTGCGTACATAAGGCGGGCTAAGGGATCATTGAGATTAGTAGACGAAGACGAACACCAAGATTCTTAGTTTTGTGCGTCTTCATTTTCGTGTACGTTTTACCGCCGTTATCTTCACTTCTTAGTTTCTTCGTGTTCGTTTTCATGTTCGCCCGAATACGAAAGCACAAGTCTAGTTAGTATGTATGTGTATACTGTAATGTCAGAGTATAACTGTGCCAGGAAGGGCCAGCTCCCCAGTAAATCCAGAAGGTAAATAAAGGCTCCAGGCACTCAAGAGTTCCAGCGTCAGGCAGATTTATTGAGACAATAAAACAACGTTTCAACCTCACAATGAGGTCTTTTTTTAAGTTGTATGTATAGCCTGTTAGTATGTATGCATGTACTATAGTGTCAGAGTCAGTGTGTATATGTATAGTCTTTGAATGTGTGTGTGTGTGTGTGTGTGTGCTGTAGTATCATTGTGTATGTTAGAGGATGGCAATGGCATGAGTGTGTATGTCAGCATATAGTGTTAGAGTGTGAATATTAGTTTATAGTGTTAAAGTGTAAACATGAGTGTAGAATATTAGCGTTTTACTGTAAGGTGTTTGTTTTTGTGAGCATAAGATGTCAGAGTGTGTCTGTTACTGTATGGTGTTAGAGTGTGTAAATATATGGCAAGGCTGGACAAACCCTGGAAGATAAAAACATGATTGGGGAAGAAAAAACAAAAAACTGGCTCCTAACTTTTTGGGCTGGCTCATAGATCCAAACCAAATTAGTCAACGCCTGAACTTAATGTCATACTGGTTTCCACGTCATGCACTCTAGGCTCTATGAGTTAATGTTCCAGGACAGCAGGCAGACGTGTGACACCTTCCCTAGGACACATCTGGGGAGATTTCCCATTAATCTAGCAATATGACTATAAGAAAAAGAAAACTTAACCAATACAAATATCTACCTGGTAGTATGGGTCTAATCATGCAAAGCCTAGTATGTAACCCTGGTTGTCTACTCATATTTCTTTTGCATTGTGCCTTTTTCTCTTTTTGTACTAAAATGATATTTTCATAACTTTTCAGTACTGTTCAACATCTATATCTCAGAATCTTATGCTATTCTGTGCTTTTCTTTACAGCGGAATTGCTAGAAAACCATATGTCTAACACAGAGGCGGAGTGTTGTGATGTCCGATGGCATTCCTGTAACACACCAGGGAGCAGCAACCACAACTCATCAACCAAATCTTCGAACTCCCAGTCCATATACTATCAACCCCACGGTCATCACCACCATCACCATCGACACCATCACTTGCATCCCTATCATCACCACCACCCATCTCTGCTGCCGGTCTCAGCGGGATCCCGCCTCGGAAACACCAGACTAAGGCTGTGCGTGCTGGTGTTTATGCTACTCCACACCATGGCCTCCTTCTCGGCTGTGCAGAACGGGGTGCGCTTGGAACCCATGACTGCCATGGATGAGACATCGGCCCGTGAAGAATGAGTATATGGAAGCACTTTCTGAAAATTCAGAAGGTTGGAATACATTCCTCCCAAAGGGTTCGCCCTTTTGTTTGACCTGGAGGCACAGGGAGACCGCCCTCAGAAGCAGTTAACCATGGCTCAGCCTGGTTATAACGGAGAATGAGTTCTGTGGGTTAGAGGGCCTGTGAGACACAACTTCGAGAAGGGTTCTGTGTCAGTGGTCTTGAAGTAATGCTTGTGTTAAGCACAGGTAATGTGAGGCAGAGTAAGATTGGGGTGGTCCGGTATCAATTTCAAATCTGGAAAGAATGTTTGGCCAAAAATATATCATGTATGGCACTCTATTGTTAATTCAAATTAACAGATGGTCAAACTTGCCAAGTTTGAGTGCTGAATAAATGCTAAGTGCTTTAGTGCTGCCCTGAATGTATTCTTGGTCATGGTGGTTAAACACTAGCTCAATTAGCTAACAACGGAAATGGCCAAGTGGCAGCTGTACTTCTAAAATGAATATGAAAATTAAACGTTACCACCAAGCAATGCTTATACATGTAAGAGAACTAATGATTAGGCAATTCTGGAAAAGATGATATTAGTTTGTATTTAATTAAAGAAATTATAAATAAATCCTGCTAATTTTCAGGCAGATAAGCCACTTAAAAAACCCACCAGATTTGAAAAAAAAAAAGAATGAATGAATATCTTGAGCTATCACAGGTAACGAGATAATTTATTTTGACATGGCAAAAATAATTGTAATGAAAAAAAATATTTTTAGGAAACTAGCACGGCCTTACAGTCTAAGGCCACATCATTAGTAGGAAAAACAAGACCAACGGTTGTGAAGAAGACAGCGAAAGTGGAATTAGATATTAAACTTTTACATCTTTAGAGGAAATGTTCATCATAATATGAGAGCCCAGACATTCTCTGAGTGCACGGTGCACTTCAGGTCTGTGGTACTTCCAGTTTATTTTGCCAACATTCATTTTTATGAGACACAATGTTTTTAACCAGGGGTTTTAACCTCTAGGGCCTAAAAAGACCAAGATGGTAAATCCTTCTTTGAGTACAAGTGCTTTCATCAGTTCCAATCATTTTGATTGAGCTGCCAGTGCTCATGCTGGATTATCCAGAAAATATGGCCCCTAGGTCTGGCTTTTGACAGCACACAGGTAGATTCTGTCATTTATTATAATGTTCGAGAGGCAAAAAGTGGTTGAAATGGGAAGATGGGAATTAACTAGTTGGTTAAGACCTACTTCTACAAATCACACAGTCTCCCTATGAGGATTGAAGAGTTGTAAATGAACAAAACATCTAGCTCCTATATGCCTTTTTACTGTGGTTATCAGGGTTATCATATATGTTGGATTAAGGATGATACTAGTGCTACCCAGTCATTGGCAAGCAACTAGAATGCCATAGGTACTGTCTAAATTTATTGACATACAGCTCATGTCTTATGCCAGCACCACACATGTGGAATTCATATATGTTCTGCTTGAAAATACCTAGTCTGGCAGGCCAAATCACCTTGGGTTTGAGTTGATGATAAACATGTAATGGCATTTTCGAGACAGTGTGAACTTCCTTTGTGTATTATTATGTGTCACACATTTAATTGAACTTGTAACAAACAGCAGGGTTTTCTAAGTAGCTCTCAGCTGCCAAAGAGGAATGAGAATGCACATGGATTTCCCCGTCAGCTGGATGTTGTTCAGCAGTTACACAGCTGCACCATATGCTGGAGAATTGTGCTCCCCTGAAAATTAACATGCTTCCCAATAAAAATTCTCCCAAAACAGTGAAATGCTTACACATTAGATAAAAATGTCCACAGACAAACTTCCGAATACAGATCATTTTCCGTAAAAGCAATCCATTGGATACTGTTGCATCTACAAAGGTCTTTATTCTCTTAAAATGTGTTAGAAATGTTTGTCTGACAGTAATTAGTAAATTAATAAAATACAGCCCATTTTTTTATCCCCAGATGAATGGGAAATTATTATATTAATAGAACTTTTATTTCCAAAGCTGTTCATTAAATTTTTGGTTAAAATCTACAATTTTCCACGAGTCCAGTATTGCATTTCTAAATCTCTGTGTTGGT
The DNA here is from genome assembly GCA_029215755.1 of Spea hammondii. NCBI lineage: Eukaryota > Metazoa > Chordata > Amphibia > Anura > Pelobatidae > Spea > Spea hammondii. The sequence continues at coordinate 24,587,810 of JARDYJ010000008.1, forward strand.
TCTTTAAACACAACCCCTAGTGGTCTTTAATACAAATTAGGAATTTCTCTCTTTTTCATCTGCTCCCTTAAATCCATTCACATGCATACTGCTCAAGTGTCCCTGTTTACAAAAGACAGTCCCTCGTTTGGACTTAAATCTGTCTGTTCCAGGTGCTCAGTATGAGTACATCGCAGTTTTTCACAGACCTAAAAAGCATAATATGCGTAAAGAAATACCAAAAGGTCACAAAGTCATATAGTCTTTGTAAAGCATGACTCCTGGCTTGTAAATACATCCCTAAAGTAAAAATGGCCCTGAGGATTAAACAGTTTTGGGCCCACTATGTCACTTACAATAGGTGGACTACCATCAAACAGAATTAGGGGGTTCTGTCTGTTTATTGGAGTTCGGTCACATCTCAGTCTCCTCTTACTTTTCGTTATACCGCTGTTCGTTATTATTCATACAACACAATAGAGTGCAGGAAACATGGCTAAGACATGATGTCATCGTAAAGATGGAAAGAGTTTTTAACAGCATCAAACCTACATTTCGAAGAAATAAACTTGGTGGTTTTATCTGTATGCAAATTGTCATCATTAATATTCAGTGGTTTATTTTGTTGCATTATTGTTCTTTTGCAAGCAGTGTGACGCATGTATAATTCAGAGATGAATTCATTTTACAGTGTATTTAGAACACCCTGCGTTATAAGGAACATCACCTTAAGAGTGTTGCCAACAAGGTGAGGACTTGGGAACACGAAGATAGTTTCTTGGGTAACATTTCAGATGCAAACGAAGCGTAGCTTAGCATAACCTGGTTCGTTTCATGTGTTACGCGACCCTATTTTTATTTACATTTTATAAAACGAAATCCAAAAATAAGTATTGTCCTTGCATTGTTTTCTGCATTTCAGTATACTGTTTGTGCACAGCTTCAAAGGGTAATGGGATTCGTAGTTCAGTGGTAGATGCAAACTACCCCTATACTTAGGCACTGGATGCATTTACCTAGATGCCATTTAATAAGCCCTGTGACATTTACTGTGTTTCTAATTTACAGAAAGAGATATTGCATATAAAAAATAAATCTAAAGGGAAAATACAGATGAACTGCAATAACTGAGGGTTGTTTGCGTTTTCAAGGTTTATAGGGCTGCGATCTCACATTTTGTATTTTGTTTTTTATGTTTACTTAAGAAAAATGTCTGCCACTAATCTGTTAAACGAAAATACAGTCCAGGGTATGTCTGTTGTGCCTGCTGGATTATCCCAAATAAGTAACAATTGATTTGATAGCAGCAGGAAATCCAATAATATAATACATACAAATAGGTTATATGTAATGTCTCATTACCTTATTAAATGCTGGAGAGGACCCCCGAGGCAGTCTTAGGGATGATATAGTATGGTTAAACAACAGCGAGGCGATCTAGTTTCCAAGTACGCTTTAAAATAGTTAAGCCCACCATTGATACACCATTGATGAAAATTTACCATATTGACTATTTGTAAGAGAACACCAATGAATTCTGCATGATGGAGGACTATCTTAATAAAAGGGGGTCCTCACACCTATATCATGTTAGTTTCCAAAAAAAGCTGATACAAACTGAAACACTGAAAGGTGATATAAACTGTAAGTTGTGTGATTTTTACATTGAAATATAAATGATGTCATGTACTCGACTTGGAATGTCTGATTCAGTTTCCTTCTGGAGAAATGATGTTTACTCGGCTATATTAACAGCACAAATCATATGCAGTATACAGAACAGTACAGTGTGGGGCAGCCATATGATTTTGTCTTAAGCGGTCATGATGTAACTTGGGATCATGGTTGAAATGGAGACCTGCTGTAAGTCTGAATAACTATGTTTGGTCAATGAAGAATGTTTGTAGAATTTATATAAATTAAGTCTCTGTGTGAATTCTACAAACTGTAGGATTGCACCTGTCCAAGAGAGTCCTTCACTGTGTCCTATTTTAAAAGCCTAGCTTTCGAACAAATATATATATATATATATATATATATATATATATTGAATTATGTCCAAGGCAGGGTAATCACAGTGCATTAAGTTTTATTAAGTGCCATCAGTAAAAAAACCAGAAAAGTATTCAAGGTGATATTACTAGGTGGAAAAGTTGTGTGATAGACATTCACTAAATTATCTACATTCAACAAACGCAAGCATCATCCACCTATAGGAGTAAAATAGAGACCATTTTTCCAAAAGTTGGCTTGAGCATCCCAGCTGTAGACGTATATTAGAAAGGTCGTCCTAAGTATGGAATCTAAGGAGATAACCGAGATAACATTCAGGACTGTTTTTCACTTCTAAGATTTTTTTTCCAGTCTGTTAGAGGATGTATTGTTATTATTTTCATTTATTTATATAGCACCAACATTTTATGTAGAGCTTCTTATAGTACGTACATTCAAAGTGTATGACAAACCCGATACATTCGGTAAACAGGGCCCTGCAAGCAAGTTTACAATCTATGATTATAAAACAAGAAATATATCTTAGGTTAAGGATCCAGCCCTAAGTGTGAGGATTCTCAATGACCACATACATATATATGTATATATATATATATATATGTATATATATATGTATATATATATATATACACCATTAGAACTGTCCCTTCAAGTTATATAGAGTAAACACGGCAGGGATGCAATTACAATCACTACGCTGCATGATACATTTTATTCTCTTCTTAAAAGGACTATTACTTTTTTAGTAAAGTATAAATGTCAAATCGTCCGATGTGGCATATGGGTGACTAAACCGTTGTGGGGGGTGTTATTCATCCAGCACATTTTGGAATTCTAATATTTCACCCAAACAGTTGCTTAACTTCAGGGTGTATTCACAGGAATCTTGTTTTAATGTACTTCTAGTTAAAGGAGGGATTTAGGTGTACAGACAGCTGCGTGCATGTGCCTTACAGTTTACAGATGTAATCCATATAGGGCGGTCACACAAGCATTGCTTTACATATGGTTTTCTGTCAAGTTAAACCCTCTCCCCTGAGAACACAAAACCTAGTCATGGTTTGTGAAGTTAAGGATGAGTGATATCCAAAATATGGCAGCAACTCCGTAGCCCCTGCTTTCTAAGCCACTATACACAATGCTCATTGAGCGTCTCCCGCTCAGCTGCACACTCTCCTGTTCTTGACGTCTGTGACTATTGGTATTTCCCAGATCTCCTTGCTGCTGCTGCTGCTCTCCATGACTCCTAGAATGAGGCTTCATAACAAGCTTGAATTACAGCTGCCTTGAAATGACCCAAACATCTGTGAATGAAACTGCGCCAGCATCATTCTCCAATGGGGATGGAGATATATATATATATATATATATATATACATACATATATATACTAAATATATATATATATTATATATATATATATATGTATTATATGACATTTTTCTCTACTTTGGGACAGTGTAAAGAGTGCTTAACATTTGTGAAATCATCTGGGTATTCAGCTATGGGTAATCCATATGCATGCGTGTGACGCCTAATATTGAGGCAAATTGTTGGTAAATAAGCATCTATCAGCAGATTTAAAGTTGGAACCTGTTCTTGAGTAGGGATGGTCTTTGCACTCACTGTGTGGGCCCGTTTCAGCAGCAAAGCCCATTACGTTATTCATCCACGTGTATTCATTCTCACTCCATCCTCACTTTTGTTTGTCTCATTTATGTTCTTGGTGGAGACACCACTTAAAAGGGGATGTCACGTTGTATGTTGGTGGTGCCTTCTTACAGACTGCCTGTAAAAGATTTTTTTTTGTTAAAATATAGTGCTAATTCTTATTAATTCCAGTGTTTGTGACTGTGCTAGAGTTCTTTTTACTTGCATTTATCACTTTAATCTCATTGTGATGTGTAAAATAAACACGCTCTTTTCCCACTGAATTCTTTAGTCGCACCATGGCTTTCCGACAATGCTGCCTGGGTTTGTAAACAATAACTTTGTATCTTCAACACAACATGAAGATTAAAAAAAAGAAATAAGCATATTCATTCCATGTTACGCATCTCTACACCACATTCCTGAAAGATTATTTTATGGCCTTCCCCTTTAAATACTGAACTATGCCTTAAACATACAGCGCATCCACTTTTTACCTGGAAGACTTTGATTATTAAAAGTAAGAGAGTCAGGGACATTAAGTAACACTGTAAGAGGAACATCTAAATATTGCTTCAAGGAGAGCACTAAATGTTTCTAAAACATAACCAATTTCACTGGAATCTGAATAACAAACTTCAGCACTATTAAAGAATCATTACAGTGTCCCAGACAGCCTCCCCAACAAAGAATGCATATTAAAGTCAACTGTAAGTGCTGTTATATCCATACTCTGTATATCACTAACCTTTAGTAGAAGCTGCAGTGCCACAGCTGCAGGAGAACACCTCTGTCTTACCTGTTACTTTTCTTTATGATTCCAGACTGACTTTTCGCGTGAGCCGTTAACAACGGAATGGAAAGACATAAAAAAGCTTAAGATTAAATAATGATAGATTGTTAGAAGTGACTGTACAGCTCATATTAAAGTAACATAGAACACCACGGGGTGCTTCTTTAATAGCTAGTACCATAACTGATCCCATTAAAAGACTACTTTAGATTAACAACCACTGCATTTGCTTAAACAGGGTCCTAATTATACCTAAATTGGCTGTCTCATTTTTTGTTAATTATGGCCTCCCTTGCAAATAAAACGTATTGGGCAATTAGAGAACTGGGGCCCAGCGACAGGAGGTTCGCATAGACTGAATGTTTCCTCCATCTAAACGCCAACCAATTAGAGACCCAACCCATAAAAATAACAGTGTATTACGTACAGAATATGTTTCTTTGAACTGCGCCCAAAGATTTATTTATCTAAACCTAAGAGAATGATTGTTACTGTAAACAATTAGCAGTCTGTTTTGGCACCCATATCATTTAGAAGGGCCCTGTCGGATGTAATGAAAGAAAGGATTACGTCCGATAGGGCTGTGGGTATGCAGAATAACCTTACAGCACAAATGCCTGGGATTAATAAAATGATATAAGGGTTGTAGCGGGTAGAAAAAACACACCAGACAAGGAAAATTGCGCCACTGTATAAAATAGAATTTTGACAATATTTTCTAGAATATTGTAGATAAATCTATGAACAAAAAGTACATTTGACTAAAAACGTGCAAAATCTTTCATAAAAGGGGGCATATGCAACCTGTAAAAAGTTGTCAGGATTTTGCATGAAATAAACAATATTTACAACCACATCAACATCTAACACTTTTTTTCTTTATTTACGTGGATTTGAACACTTTAATCTCATTGTGCTGTTTAAAATAAACAAGCCCTTATCCTACTACACTCTTTAATACGTTTCTAGGTTACTAATTAGGGTTATACATGCTTATTATGGGCCAAGAGCCAATTTTCTACTTATTAAGTATTGTCTATATACGTAACCTCTATTCTTTTTTGAGTTATTGGTATTTATCAATAGCGGATAACATTTAGCTATGTGTTGTGTTAATGTCATAGTGCAGTTTTTATCATACTTGGGGCACGGAGCTCTCTGGGCATTCATCTAAATATCCTATTTTCGGTACAGGTTCTAAAATACATCACAAATATTGCAAACTATGTTAAACTCACTCCTATATGAAAGAATAGGCCAATTATATACTGTGATCCTCTTCTCAGACTGGAAATGTAAGGGCATTTTTAGTATATTTGTGTTTTTCTGGGGTTTTATTAGGTGCCAATACAATATGCATTGTGTGCGCAATACTGTTTCGTTTCACTTCGTATCAATTTTACCATGGCTAGTTTCCAATGAAAAATCACACAACGTATAGAGATACATTTCTTTTAAAGATGCTGTCAAGAGAAACATGTCTTCATCTTTTAATATTGTATACAAAGATAACTCGCATTCAAAAAATGGAAATCTCCATTGGCCAAACTGTAAATGTGTTTAAACTAGCCAGCTAAAATTGGAAAATCATTGTACTGATTGAGGAAATTATGGAAAAAAAACCCAGCAATAATTAAGAGACTAATATATCATATTTTTTTTTACTGCTTTTTAGGTTTAATGTTAAATGGATATAATGGCACCAACCATTAGAAAAATACTTTAAACACACCCGTCCTGCTAGGTATACTCGTTCAAGATTGCTTTGGTAATATTCCCTTTATTATTATTATCCTTTTAACCCAGATTTTGAAATATATTATCCCCAGGTCATAGCCACTCAACAAAAACTACTACATTTTATGTGCAATCGACATGTTAAAGACTTCATAATCAATGTTCTATTTTTACTCTAGAATCGGTATTCTATATAACCCATGTTTTACCCCAAATTTTCTGGCTCTTCGGTGCATCTAGCCCTCAAAAGAACATCCTATAAAAACAATGAACTAATAATATTACTTTGTGAATAATCTCTCTTATTTTATTTGCTCTAACATCTAGTTGAACCCTGCAGAATATAATAACATATAATAACATATTAACAGTCTAATTTTGTTTTGGAGGGACTTGTCCCAGAAAAGGCTTCCCTACATCTCAATTTTTGATGAGAACAACCATATTAGCATCCCATTCTCAGGAATTGTGCAGTTCATTAACTTTTATTATTTCTTCCTGTTGGTCTGTAGGTGAAGTTGGTTGCTTTTACTGGACCAACATATAGAAAAGATGCCAAGTTACATTCAGGACTTCAGAGGTCACTACTTCAGGTGGAGGTCTTTAAAGCTTATGTAACTTATGTTGGCCGAGTAAAATGTATCAACGTCCACTAAATACTCAATGTTCTCTTAAGCCAAGCTGCCTATATCCATTTCCCCTGATTGATAATGGCAGCCATGGTTGGTAAAGTGAGAAGAAAGAGAGATGCCTTCAGCCTATCTGATTGTAGTTCTGCTGTGACCCTGGTGGCTCTTTTTAAGGTTAAATTGGGCTGCAGTTCCAGCTGAACTCAACTTCTATACAAACACCAACAACATATTCAGGATGTCATCATTTTCCATATCTCAGAGAACACTGAAAACATAATAGCACTTTTGAGGGATACTGAACTCATATTAGGCCAGTCTGTACCATACAATTGTGATGCAATACTGTCTCTAAACGTGTGATAATTTGGAGTAATATATCTAGCGTCCTGCCAATGCAGAAAGTAACTTAATAGTAGGAACAATGCATCTTATATAGTCAGAGAGCATAAAGTGTATATTTTCTACGTATGCAAAAAAAGGCCTCTCGAGCCACCAGTGTGCACAAAGGATATACAAATGAAACCAAAGTTATTTTGGTGTGAATACATATCCCCTGCTGTGTCAGGGAGAGGCCTGGGGGTACTAAGGGTTAAAGTGCATTAACACAAGCAACTGCTTTCTCTCCTGAGAAGTTACACAAAGCAATACTGAGTTTAACTGCACGCACAACACGTGTAAAAAGTATTACAATAATACTGTCACTTTACGGATTGTGCATTAACTCTTTCACTTCCTGGCACACAGTGCATAGTGCTTAAATGTATTGTTATGCTCTTTGTAAGTGAAAGGGTTAAGATTCTGGTTGGGAAAAAAAAGTGGTAATATAAGGTTACAAGTGTGTAGGTACAACTCAGTATAATTGCGCAATGCAAAAATAAAATGGGGCAGCATTCAAATTCCACCCCCCCCTCCAAAAATGTCACATTTGGAGTATATGGGGAGGGAGCTGGAATGATGCTGTTAATTCCACATAAATGCACACCATGCGCTGTTTTTAAAGCTGGATATGCCTGAACCCTTCTCAAGATGTTGTGAGGATAGTAGATGTCAGACATGGGAGAAGAAAAATCTTTTCACAAAGTGAAAAGCTAAGAAAAATAAAACTGCAAATGCAATGCGTAATTTAACCTTTTCCCTGTTGGATCCAGGCTTAAAATACATTGCAGGGCAATGCAATGCAGCTGCCCCAACCAACTTGGAAGGGGTTAAAAAAAAAAAAAGGTCTTTCTACTTTTTTGCTCCTTTCCCCTCCTTTTATCTTTGTCGGTCCTAAACTGTATTTCCCTATTTCATTTGTTTTCTTATAATTTCATAAGGATGAGGATGGTGTGTCCTCTTTCTGAGGAACTTGTTCTTATGACATTTTATACACTGTGCTTAATGTTCTAGAACCTTTTTGCACTAGATCCTCTTTTTATTTTCTGAGATGGTTTAAAAATAAAGATGCTATAATTGAGTTGTATTTAAAAAAAATTATACTAATACTGTCTGTGTTTCAATGGTCCTTATCTGTACCTGTAATGCTTTCTGTTCTGTTGTATTTTGAGCAGACACTTTCTGCTCCCTGTTTAACCCAGTAAAGAAATAAAATGTTACCAATTGATGATAGCTTTTGCCTTGTGGACTTTATTACGGTGGTTTATATAAAGAACGTTCCAGATATTTTGGGATTGGTCCATGGAGCAAGTACTCTAATATGGCTCTTTGCTACAATGGTAAAATATACAGTAAAAAAAAAAGAAAAAATACATCAAAAGAACCAGCATGCAAGGGTTAATTATTCTGATTAATAAAATAAAAAGATATACATACATTAATTTTCTCATAATTTACTCCTGCAATGGATTGTCGGGATATGAAGCCATAGCATTGCCAAAAAGGATCAATTCAAAGTAGTGCTGAGCAGGGAAAGCCATCAAAAGTATTACATGACTAAGAACAATGGCAGCATCCATGTCTGCAGATAAAGGAAGTTTATTGGAACAAAATGAGATAAAACCATTTTTAGTCAATCCTAACATATTTTACTGTATACATCATTGTTTTCTATGCTCAAGGGGAACAAAATGCCATTGTAAATTTCCTGCACATGCTCTACAGTTTGCTCCCAATGAAAAATAATAGTGGTAGTGGCAGGAAAGTGCATGTATGCTAGTTAAACACCAATGTTCAGCTTTTATACATGTAACTCCCTTATACATTGACTTCAGTGAGAGTGCTACATACAGGATGGTACGTAAATAAGCTTCTTGGTTTCTGTAGAGGCAACCTGGGCAGGAGGATATGAGAAGTCTAATTTGCTAAGTTAGGTAACCAAAGAATACCTGCTTAAAAAATGGACTGCAGCTTGATGAGTTGTTCTTTAAGTGGTCATTTTTTCATTAGCCATTTCCCAGTTCCACAAATTATTGGCAGTTTAAATCTAAAGAAAATATAACTGTAACATGTTCACCAAGAGAGCTGTAGTAACTCCCAGAGATCACCCGGTATCCTCCTGTTGTCCCCGAAATCACTTCCAGCACCAGCCAGCATGCGCACCATGGAACCCTGCTATGTGTACCCGATAAGTAGACACAACTACCTTGAATTGAGTACAGCAGGAATGAACAGTTGTTGTAAAACATAGACTCATATATCCACAGAACTTCATTAACATAAATTAACATTAACAAACAGGTACATGTATACAACCCAATTTTTAATCCCCTGACAGCAATCCTATTGATGGGATTAACTAAACAATGGAGTTCCTACCTGTGCTATCTTTGTTTGACAGCCAGGCTGGAGCCATCTCTGACTACCTTGGGGCCCTGTATGACAGGTCATTCTGTTACAATAACTTTTTAGTATTACCAGAACTAGACTTGTGCATTTGTATTTGGGCGAACATGAACAAAGGGTGTGTTTTTGTTATTCAGTCTGAATACTGAACATACGAACATGGCGGCGGCAAAACGTATACGAAGACAAAGACACACAACACGAAGAATCTTCGTGTTTGTCTTCGTCTACTAATCTCCCTGATCCCTTCCCCATCTAGCCTACCTTATCTACTCAGCATCGCAGGGGTTGACGGAAGCGGGAATCCGTAGGTTCGGCGTCAGGAGTTAAAGGGCCGTGCAAACGATTCTATTGGTCACCTGCAGGGACCTCCTCTGGCATCAACCAATTGCACGTCCTGAACCTGAACTTGGTATCAGGAGATCCCCAAACTTCTCACTTCTTAATAAGCGATTGAACAGTACTGACTGGCATTTTCAAGGCTTTGGATATCTTTTCTTATCCTTTTCCATCTTTATAAAGTTCCATTGCCTTGTTTCGCAGGTTTTTTGACAGTTCTTTTCTGCCCCCCATGGCTCAGTATCTAGTCTGCTCAGTGCATCCACGTGAGAGCTAACAAACTCACTGAGTATTTATACACAGGCACTAACTGCAATTTAAAAAGCCACAGGTGTGGGGAATTAACCTTTAATTGTCATTAACCTGTGTGTCACCCTGTGTGTCTGTAACAAGGCCAAACATTCAAGGGTATGTAAACTTTTGATCAGGACAATTTGGGGGATATACAGAGCTACGGAATTTGATGGCGCTATATAAAACAATAAATAATCTATCATTATGATTTAAAAAGGAGCCAGACTACTATGTGATAATAAATGGCTTCATATGATCACTAGCCTTAAATAAAAGATGCATGATCAGTCATGATCAATCAATGCCAAAATGTCACAATTTCTGCCAGGGTATGCAAATTTTTGAGCACAACTGTAGGTCTGTTATGTTTTGAATAGCCACAAAGAACCCCTACATTACACTGTTTTATTTTTATATTACCTACTACACAAATATACACGATTGCGGGTCACTTAGAAATTCCCTTTTTGAAAAGGTAAATTGTGTCCATTAAAATGCCATCAGATGGATCTGAAATACAGTGTAGTGAAAAGAAATACTCAGAGTACTCTAATATGCATTCTCCTTATAGTAGGGGGCCCGGGACACTAAAGTACCTCTTTAACCTCCTTTAGTGGGTTGCATGGGCTGTTTCAGAGTTGCTTCTCTCATTTGTTATTTTCCCCTAGAGTTTTTAATGATGTTCTTAATGAATTTTTGTTAACAGTGGAAGCTTTTCTTCTCATACAGACTCCAAGGGGATGGACATTCTTGACTGGGTATGAAATCTGATTGTAAAGAAGCAACATTGGTCTGGCATCTTGGTCAGCCTATTCCCACATTTAGAAGAATTGAACTTCTTGCTCCGTGCTGCTCATAATCCCTTATCTCTCCCCTTAACACCATGGACGGTACTGTAAGTGGCGCTACAATATAAGAAGATTACCGTACATAGCTGCTTAGTCAACCCATTGTTTTATGGGGCTCCATCAGACTATGGAGGAGAAGGCTTACAAAAGTGTGACACAGATATATCATATTACTATATCACTATATTTTATATTTCTTTAAAAAAGCTTTAGGAACTAACAGCTTGAACATGTGTATTGAATTGTTTAGTTTTATCAGTTAGACATGGACCCCATAAATGTTTTTCCCTTGGACCCTTGAAATCCTAGAACTACCCTGCTGACTTTTTGGTTTATGTGCCCACTGGCATGTTCTTTTTACAATGGTAAGACTGAAAAGTGAGTTAGAAGTAGTTACTTACCATGCTTTTGGGTGATAGGCATGCCACAAAATTGCATTTTATTTAATAGTGCCTCTAATTTGCTTAATTGTTAATTGTGGTTTCTTTATGGTTTCTGGTAGTTTCATGCAGGGTAAAGCAGATTTTACAGAACTATAGTTAGGATAAAACTATTTTGTATGCAGTACCAGATGCTAGCGTTTGGCACCTGCAAAAAAGCAATTAGAGAAAAATGTTAAAAATGCATACAGATTTCCCATGTACATGATATACCAAGTGAAACCCAATACGTTATAATGTAATGCTCCCATCCTGCATGCATGGTGTGTGTCCGCCTTTCCAAATGATACATTTCAAAGAAATGTACTAGCCATATCAGGGACAGGCATTAAAAGACAACAAACTACACACTTTATTCACATTGATTTGGCGATCCTTATGTCTGTCCATAGTACCATTTTTTTCAATGTACACTATATGGACAAAAGTATTTGGACATCTGACCATTTCACCAACAGAGACTTTTATAACATCACCATACCTGGGAACTCTCCGAGTTTGGCAACACCCGAATCCTCCAGGTTGCGGGAAAGGGGTCTTGACACGCCCCACTCCCCACCCATGGGGGTCAGTGGGCAGTCCTGGCCGTGTCCTGCAAGGGTAGGCTCTGGGCAGTCCGAAATCACAAGTTCCCAGGTATGGACATCATGTTGTAAATACATAGACATTAATACGTAGTTGGTCCTATCTTTGCAGCTATAACATCTCTCACTCGTCTGGAAAGGCTTTCCACAATATTTTGGAGTGTTTCTGTGGGACTTTTGTCCTTTAAAACAGCAGAGCATTTGTGAGGTCAGGCACTGATGTTGGACTAGATGGCCTGGCTCTTAATCTCCGTTCCAGTTCATTCCAAAGGTATTCGATGGAGTTGAGGTCAGGGTTCTGTTTGGGCCAGTTCTTCCACACCAAACTCACCAACCATATATTTATTGTTAGGGTCCGAGCTCCGGGTGCGCGCGCCTTCAACAAACTTTATGTGTCCCCGAGTGGAGAAGTCGGGGAACGCAACTGAATGACGGCAAGTTTAAAACCCAGCACTGAGCTTGGCTCAGTGCCCAGTTATTTTGCCGAGTATAGCGTTCCTTGTGATTTTCTCCTGACTACTGTTACCGATCCTGGCTATTCCTCTGACATTGCTGCCTTCTATTATCCCGACCCTTGTCTACTTAACGGCTTTCCCGATTTCCTGTGTATCGACCTTGGCTTTGTTTTTGACTACGCTGCTCTCCGTGAACCTGAACCCTGTGGTTGTATACTGGACTACGCTGCTCTCGATGAACGTGAACCTGGCTTGTATACTGCACTACGCTGCTCTCCGTTAACCCATCCCGGCTCCGTGTACAGTTTTCGCTGCTTTCAGTTCACTTGTTCCTGTTGCACCTCGCCTCTGTGTTTTTCCTGCATACCGGACTCCTCCATCTCCTCCAACCTTACATTTATGGACCTTGCTTTGGGCACTGGGGCAGTGCCTTCCTCAAACTCTTCCCACAAAGTTGGAAGCATAGCATTGAGCATAGCCTCATAAGATGCTTGGAGAAAAAAAGAGCCCTGAAACACAATATTACCCTTCAAACCACAATAATTCTTGTGTTTCACTGCCTCCTGGAATGCTGGCTATATAGTCTGTTCTGGCTTTACTAACTACTGGATCAAACTTAATCGCTATAGAATAACTTGTCATAAATAAGTCCCGAAACTCCTATATCTGATGGACATATGTGGATATAACCGAAACTTCTAAAACATTTTTTTTACATCTGCGAGGTTTATTTCAGGTATCTCAGGTAGCATTCATTTCATGCATATTGTATAAAAGTATTTTCTCATTCATTGGCATTTTGGGGGGAATTATTATTATTATTTATTGTTTTATATAGCGCCATCAAATTCCATGGCGCAGTACAATGGGTGGACAGGACATAACAAGTAGTATGTAAGGTAACAATTTGACTTAGGCTAGGTTTCCACTTGTTGTTTTTTTTGCTAAAAACGCCCATAATAACGCCAATTCAGCCACACTGCGTTTTTTAGTGAACAAAACGCTGCGGCCAGATGTTAGCTGTTCTTCAATAGGAAATCGCACAATGCCATATCCACTTGGCGTTTTTCTGTTCTGCGTTTTTTCAGTCCTCTTTGGCGTTTTTCTGCTTTTTTGGGCTCTGTGGCAGTTTTTCAGAATCGCAGCATGTTGACACTCTGGCGTTTTTTGCAAGGAAATCTTGGCGTTTTTCTCCAATATAAGTCTATGGGAGAGAAAAAACGCCATGAAAAAGCCATGTGGGTTTTGCCTTGGCGTTTTTTATGGTGTTTTTTCCACAGTTACAATGCAGAGGATGGACCCAGTATCTGTGTGTCCTACGAGAAATAGGCTGTTTCACACAAAACAAAGTTCACATTGAATTTTACACCATTTGGAACAAACATGCCATTACAAACAAACAAACCCAACTGGATCCTGCGTGCCAAAAGCAACAGCAAACAATTTGCACCATCATTTGGGGCCAATCTTCCTAGAGGAGCAGACATTCGGAATAAAGCATGCCTTACAAACCACAGAAAAGAGACAAAAGGGTCCGCCGGGGGGTGTTTAAGTAGAACTCTACAAGAAATGACACCAGGAGGGGGCAGATACTTGCCATTTATCCTAATCCCTTTTAGCTGGGTGAAAATTCCAACGTGTAAAGGCTGGAAAAACTGCCTAAGGTCAAAAAAGCAATTTCCACAGAAAAACTTCAGAAAAAAACGCCAAAACGCAGTAAAATGCAGTGGCAGTTTTCTTGGCGTTTTTCATGGCGTTTTTCATCAAGAAAAAAACGCAGGACAAAAAAACAAGCCTTAGGCTAGGTTTCCACTTGGTTTTTTTTAGCTAAAAACGCCCATAAAAACGCCAATAGCGCCACCTGGTGTTTTTTTAGTGAAAAAACGCAGCAGCCAGATGTTAGCTGTTCTTCAATAGGAAATCGCAGAATGCCATATCCACTTGGCGTTTTTTTGTTTGGCGTTTTTTCAGTCCTCTTTGGCGTTTTTCTGCTTTTTTGGGCTCTGTGGCAGTTTTTCAAAATCGCAGCATGTTGACACTCTGGCGTTTTTTGCAAGGAAATCTTGGCGTTTTTCTCCAATAGAAGTCTATGGGAGAGAAAAAACGCCATGAAAAAGCCATGTGGGTTTATTGCCTTGGCGTTTTTTATGGCGTTTTTTCCACAGTTACAATGCAGAGGATGGACCCAGTATCTGTGTGTCCTACGAGAAATAGGCTGGAAACAAACAGTTTCACACAAAACAAAGTTCATATTGAATTCTACACCATTTGGAACAAACATGCCATTACAAACAAACATACGCGACACATCAACTGGATCCTGCGTGCCAAAAGCAACAGCAAACAATTTGCACCATCATTTGGGGCCAATCTTCCTAGAGGAGCAGACATTCGGAATAAAGCATGCCTTACAAACCACAGAAAAGTGACAAAAGGGTCCGCCGGGGCGTTTAAGTAGAACTCTACCAAGTAAATGACATCAGGGGGCAGATACTTGCCATTTATCCGAATCCCTTTTAGCTGGGTGAAACTTCTAACTTGTAAAGGCTGGAAAAACTGCCTAAGGTCAAAAAAAGCAATTTCCACAGAAAGGCTAAAACGCCAGAAAAAACTCCAGAAAAAAACGCCAAAACGCAGAAAAATGCAGTGGCAGTTTTCTTGGCGTTTTTCATCAAGAAAAAAAACGCAGGACAAAAACCCAAGTGGAAACCTAGCCTTACAGAGACAACAGGTGAGGAGGGCCCTGCTCAGAAGAGCTTACAGTCTCGAGAATCCCGAAGTCCAAGACGATCTACAACGCCAAATGTAAACCTTAAAGTCCCAATGCTTACTTTTGCCCAGTTGTGACATAAATTTAGCTTTAATGCAATTAACCATTTAAAATGTTAACATTCAGATAGAGATTTTATTTATATTTTTATATAGATTTGATTTATTTATATGTATTAAGCAGATAGAAAACCTTTTTACATTATTCTATTTGGCTTTTAGTGAATCCTTATACTCTGCCTTCATTCACTTGCCTGGGTTACTGGTACTTGCTGTCTTATTACTGTTCTATTCGTTTGGTTTCCATAGTGAACTATGAATTATCCTCATACAGTACACTTCCCTAAGTGTTCACAATATCTCACCCAGATATTTACCTTGACATCCTTTCCATAAAGGATATTAGTTCTTAAAAGCATCACATCGTTCCCTAAATGGCAACACTGATTATTTCATTACATAAATGAAATGATGGGACTATATATCTTACTTTCAATAATGTATAACGTTATACTTTCCTATACTTTTATTCTTGTTTGAACAATGACAGTTCTGTGCTTATGTACAATAGAGAAAATACACAAATCTGTCATGAGACCCACAGTGTTCGATCTAAATTGTGACTCAAAACAACTTATCACAGTCTTGTGATTAATGAAATATTGAAACCTTGTAATGTGCCTTTGATAGTCCTAGATAAGTTCCCTATGGGTAGAAAAGTAAAATGAAAGCCTTATGGTATTCTTTGGACCCTCTTGTTAATATATTGGGCATTATGTATGAAAAATGATAGAGACAAAGTTTATAAAGTGGTCTTAATGCCATAACAACCAATGGAATCATCTGATCGGCAGGGCCAATCTCTTGGTTGTTATGATGATAAAAAAAACTTTCCTTTATACATAATATCCATTAACTAAAGGTCATTGGAGTATTGTGTATAAGGAGTGAACACCTGAAATGTGGTCCTTTCACCATTGTTTCACCAATTTATGAAATGTTGTTGACAACAAAACCATTCCATGGTTTCTATGGTAATAAGGCCACATATGCATATGGCCGCATATGATGGCTGAAGTGTCCCTTTAACTTAAAGGTATCCAAACAGATTTTGGGCTGGGCTGGGCTGGGCTGGGTTTTTTTTTTTTTGTTAACACAAATAAAACCAAGCTTAACTTCCTAAAGAACTTTCTAAAAGTTTGTTGCATTACCCTTAGCAGATCATCAAGCTCCAGGGGAATCCTCCTCTGCGGAATTGGTAAC
Source organism: Spea hammondii (assembly GCA_029215755.1). Taxonomy (NCBI): domain Eukaryota; kingdom Metazoa; phylum Chordata; class Amphibia; order Anura; family Pelobatidae; genus Spea; species Spea hammondii. Next base: position 24,604,387 of record JARDYJ010000008.1, read on the forward strand.
TGTTCCTGTTGAAACCCATTTCCAGTAAGTAGACTTAACAAGTAAATTGCTGTTCCTCTGTTTGCCCACTGGGCGTCAGTACTGCAAAGTCTTAAGTATATGACATTTTAAGATACATATTTTACTATTATAAATGTAAAAAAACATGGAATAAACTAATTTTCGTACTACTTGTAGTCTGCATTATGCATGCACAGTCTGCACTAGTGTTATACCCATGACTTTTCAGTACATTCACAAACAAGAAGTACAGTTCATACATCAAATAAACTAGTTTATTTAAGAATTTGTTAGAAAGCCACCTTCCCATCTACCTGCATGTTTACAAGGTAAAGCACTAACATTGCTCCTTAGCCTAGTCAGTGGAGGGTGTTGGGGTATGGTATGCCATGGTCAGGAAAGCTGCAATACTTTATGTACTTCTTTCTTTTCTTTTTGGTGCACAGTGTAATCCTTTGCTGAATTAAATAAACAGCACATGGAATAGGAAAACCATAGATTACTTAATAGTAAAGTAGATCAGGAAATGTATAGCTGATATCTGTGAACCTATGCAACAAGCAGAGCTGACATGATCCTGATGAAGGTCTTTGTAATATATGGTAATAATGTTTTTTTTTTTACTGTTTGCTGCCTCTCATCAACTCATCAAAGAGACAAATACTGCCTTCCTGCAGAATTCATTGATGCATTTGAAAGGGGGACTCAATGAGGATTTACTGGAGACACTCAACTGTTGCATTAAAGTCCATATGATGGCTGGAGAGTCCATTTAAATAAATGACCAACCACTGGAACTGAGATTTATATCAGCTCTTTATGTACATCCTTTAGAAAATAAACTTATCCATTCACCCTCTTTCGTGACCAGTTGAATCCTCAACCTCCCTTCCGCTTTGAGGCCACACTCCTCTGAAATTCACTTGATACATTTATGCATAAATTACTCAAAATGCGGATAATAATGACCACAGCATTGATTCATAATACACAAAATAATAAGACTTTATCAGCACATTACAAATATCAAAATTAATTATTTGTGAGATACATTACTAGGCACTGACGTTTTCCAGTTAAGGTTTTTGCCACTTGTACCACCGTGTGAGGGCAACACCATGCCCTCACATCCACTGGTGAGTAGCAGGGCTGCATCTATCCATGAGAGAACACAGCCCCAAACCATAAGCCTGGGCTGTTCAATCTCTACAATCCCAGCCATCCATCATGGCTGCGTTGTGTCACAATGAGATGGCAATTTCTCTCAATCAATCAACCATATAGAAATGGTGGATAGCCTCCTTTCTCCAACTGCTAATCTGATCTTCTCATTTTCTTTCAAGGCCCTACCGCTGCCTGACATTTAGTATAAAAGCAAAACATCAGAAATGTACTATAGGTACATGAAATGTTACATAGTGATACAGGTTTGGAAAACAATATTAACTTTAACCGATCCAAGAAATTACTTAGGATTTACCCAGATGAAGGCAACCCGCACACCCCATTTCCAGCTATAGCCACTCATTCCCAAATGAGATGGTGAATTACTTTATGAGAAATCTCTATTTATTAAATTTTTTAACATACAAGTTTAGGGACAGAACCCGTTTACAACATCTTGAGTAACAAATGCAATCAGGAGTGCTATAAAATACCTCCTCCTAACCCTATCAACAAAAAGGGGAAAAAAAATATTAAAATAAGGGTGGGATAAAACCTGGTCTGGTCAGGGACTCTAAACTGTTAATTTCTTCTGACATAATTTGCCCCTACATCATTCATCCTTCCTTAACGTTATGCTTTCCTTTTCTATGGATTGTTACATCTGCTTACAAGGGTGATATAAGCATAGTTTTGGATCCCTAGTCGTGCTGCCCTTGTAGCTTCAGGGCTTTCCTTTTTTCCCCAATTTTGTTAAAAAAAGCAGAATCCTCTACTGCACTACCTGCTGGTAAGAAAAATAGGATGATCATGCTACATAATCCTGTATTTAATGGATTTGAATACCCATTGAGATGGATATTTTACTTCCTCTAGTATACATCATAAAGGGGTTTTCTTTAGTTCAGTCTTTGGTTCAGACTTGATTCTCCCCCCACCTACCCATCATTTTATCCTGTGGAAATGCTAATTGTTAACAAAGAGTACCCATACACCCCATGGGGTCCTTCTTTATGAGGGACAGCAACATTTCTTCCCCTGATGTCCCTTTTTTCAAGAAGCTTGGAACACTTGGTGGATATGAATGTCCTATTACCCTAAGGCCTAAAAGCCCAATAATCTGTATAGAAAATTATTATTATCTTTTATTTATATAGCGCCAACAATCTACGCAGCACTTAACACAATACATATATTCAAGTGGTATGACAAGACGAGAATTGACAGACCAAGACAAACCGATACATTAGGTGGAGAGAGCCCTGCAGCATTCAAGGAAATGTGTTTATCTATTAAATAGTGTAACTACTAATGTAGTAACATAGTAACATAGTTCATAAGGTTGAAAAAAAAAGACCAAAGTCCATCAAGTTAAACCTATATACATATTGTGTCCCTACTGTGTTGATCCAGAGGAAGGCAAAAAACCCTTATGAAGCAGATACCAATTGCCCCATACCAGGGGGAAAATTCCTTCCCGACTCCAAATATGGAATAAATCCCTGGATCAACGTTCTGTCCTTATTAATCTAATATCCATAACTTGTAATATTATTGCTTTCAAGAAACACGTCCAGGCTCCTTTTGAACTCTTTTATTGAGTTTCCCATTACCACTTCCTCTGGCAGAGAGTTCCATAATCTCACCGCTCTAACTGTAAAGAATCCCCGTCTGTGCTGGTGTAGAAAACTTCTTTCCTCCATCTGTAGAGGATGTCCCCTTGTTATAGATACAGTCCTGGGTATAAATAGGTCCTGGGAGTGATCTCTGTACTGCCCCCTTATATATTTATACATAGTTATTAAGTCCCCCCTAAGCCGTCTTTTTTCCAAACTAAATAACCCTAATTCTGATAATCTTTCTGGGTAGTGTAGTCCTCCCATTCCCCTTATTACTCTGGTTGCCCGTCTTTGAACCCACTCCAGCTCCACTATATCTTTCTTGTACACTGGTGCCCAGTACTGTACACAGTATTCCATGTGTGGTCTGACTAGTGACTTGTACAGTGGTAGAATTATTTCCTTGTCGTGGGCATCTATGCCCCTTTTGATGCACCCCATGATTTTATTTGCCTTAGCAGCAGCTGCCTGACACTGGTCGCTACAGGTAAATTTACTGTTAACTAAAACTCCTAAGTCCTTTTCCATGTCAGTCGTCCCCAGTGTTTTCCCATTTAATACATATTCCCAGCCTGGATTTTTCTTCTCCATGTGCATAACCTTACATTTATCTGTGTGGAACCTCATCTGACACATCCTAGCCCAAGCCTCCAACCTATGCAGATCCATTTGTAATCGTGCACTGTCCTCTATTGTGTTAACCACGTTACAGAGCTTATTATCGTCTGCAAAGATTGATACTTTACTATACAATCCCTCTACAAGGTCATTAATAAATATATTAAAAAGAATAGGACCCAAAACTGACCCCTGTGGTACCCCACTAATAACAGTCACCCACTCAGAGTATGTACCATTAATAACCACCCTCTGTTTCCTATCACTGAGCCAGTTACTTACCCACATACACACATTCTCCCCCAGCCCAAGCATTCTCATTTTATGTACCAGCCTTTTATGTGGCACCGTATAAAATGCTTTGGAAAAATCAAGATATACGACATCCAGCGATTCACCCCGATCCAGTCTTGAGCTCACCTCCTCATAAAAGCTGATCAGGTTAGTTTGACAGGACCGATCCCTTGTAAACCCATGCTGATATGGAGTCATACACTTATTTTCATTGAGATACTCCAAAATAGCATCTCTTAGGAAACCCTCAAACAGTTTACACACAACAGAAGTTAAACTAACAGGTCTATAATTCCCCGGGTCACTTTTTGTCCCCTTTTTGAATATTGGTACAACATTTGCTATGCGCCAGTCCTGGGGAACAGACCCTGTCACTATAGAGTCCTTGAATATTAGAAATAGGGGTCTGTCTATTACATTACTTAACTCCCTTAGAACGCGGGGGTGAATGCCATCTGGACCTGGTGATTTGTCTATTTTGATTTTTTTTAGGCGGCACTGCACTTCTTCCTGGGTTAGACAGGCGACATGTACTGGGGCAGTTATCTCATCCTGCTGTATATTACCTGGCATTTCATTTTCCTCTGTGAATACAGCAGAGAAGAATATATTTAATAGATTAGCTTTTTCCTGATCCCCGTCTATAACTTCTCCCTCATTACTTTTTAAGGGGCCAACGCTTTCATTTTTAACCTTTTTACTATTTATATAGTTAAAGAACATTTTGGGGTTTGTTTTACTCTCTTTGGCAATGAGTCTTTCTGTCTCCACTTTTGCTGCTTTTATCTGATTTTTACATATTTAATTTTTTTCCCGATAGCTTTTTAGTGCTTCCTCACTGCCTTCCTGTTTTAGTAGCTTAAATGTAGCTTATTTTGCCATTTATTGCCCCCTTTACATTTTTATTTATCCACATTGGTTTTCTCTTGTTCCTGACTCTTTTATTCCCATATGGTATGTACCCAGGCCCGGACTGGCCATCGGTTTGCCCGGTGGGCCGGGCCGCAGCAGGGCCGGATTGACTTAGGGGTTGATGGAGCTGCAGCTCCAGGCCCCTACCTTAAAATAGGCCCAGTCAGGACCAAACTGACTGGGCCTATGCGCCCTCTACGGCCGCATTAACGCAGGGCATAAGGGGCACCTGCCCCTTAAGCCCGCCGCAACTGCGTCCGGGTCCGCCACTCTAGGGGGCCAGGAAGCCCCCACCACGGCCGGCCTTAGGGGTCTGCGGCCGCACAGGGCTTCCATTAAAACATCGTTTGGTTTTTTTTTTTACTTTATTTAACATCCTCCATGTTAAATAAAGTTTTTGTTAACTTTATTTAACATGGAGGATGTTAAATAAAGTTTAAAAAAACCCCCGATGTTTTAATGGAAGCCCTGTGCGGCCGCAGACCCCTAAGAAGGGGCAGAGGGGGGTTAGATAGTGAGAAATGGGGAGAGGAGATAGATAGTGAGAGGGGGTACATAGTGAAAAGAGGGAACATAGTGAGAAGGGGCAGATAAGATGGGGAGAGGGGTAGTGTGAATGCGTATGAGAATGAATAAATGTGTGGATGAATTGTGTGAATGCGTATGACAATTAATGAATTCATGTGTGGATGAATTGCTTGAATGATTTGTGAGACTGCATTAATGAATGTGTTAATGATTTGTGTGAATGAGTAAGTGCAAAGATGGTACATGAAGGGTGGGCTTTAACAATAAATAAATAAATAAAAATGGGCTGCTTGGGCTTAAATGCCCGGGCCTATTTTTTGTCCCAGTCCGGGCCTGTATGTACCTTTCACAGTAGTAGTATCATCATACCTGGGAACACTCCTGGTTTTGCTCAGAGACTTCGGGTGAAGCACCACTTCCTGGTCTCCAGGTCACCATGGAGAATCTACAGGTCGTGAGAGTGGTGTTGGGGAATGCCCCACTCCACGCCACTACTTTTTTTCTGCCTGTGGGTCTCCAGTGGACCACCCAATGATGTCAGCAGACCACCCCACCCACATCTCAAAAAAGCAACGGTAGTTTAGCCTTTTTCTTTTTTTCCTGATGTAAGCAATACTATTGGCAACTTGCTGCAGATTAAAGCACTTTATTAAGCCTGAATTCTTTCTTTCTTTCTTTCTATACATGTCTATCTGTCTGTCTATCTTCTATCATCTATCTATCTACATAGGTGTAATACATAGGTATTTACAAAAACATAAGTAGGCAGGGTCAGGGGGTTTCCATGGTTATTTTGTAGCACTTGTGGACCCTTTGACGTTGTCATTAACAATGTAACTAATTCTGTAATTATTTATTACCAGATTTATAACGGATTTCACCTATGCACAGTGACATATGTCAGGACAAAGCCATTTACAACTAATACAGGATTGCAAATCAACTAGTAGGGGGCCACCGTTTTGTTATGCTTCAGAGGTTGCAAGGTTTACGTGAAATATGACAACAAATATGAATTTCTCTTCATGCTTGAAAGAACAAAGGTAAAATATGTATATTCTGTATACTAAAAAGCAAAATCTAATAAACTTACACTACATGATCAAAAGTATGGGGACCAACACACCCATATAAGCTGGTTAGATATCCCATTCTAAAGCCTTGGATACCAATATTCATCCCAAAGGTGTTCAATGTGGTTAAGGTCAGTGACCTGCATATGATTTGCAATTTTATTACATTAATTTTTTAGGGCTCTGTGCAGGTTGCTCAAATCCTTGCGTGACTTTCTCTAATCTGATGCCACAAAGGTGGAAGCATACAGTTGTCTAAAGTGTTTTTGCATGCTGTAGCATTAATATCACCTTTCACTAGAACTAAGGGGCTTAGCTCAAACCCCAGACCATTATCCCTCCTCCACCAAACTTTACAGTAGGCACTATGTATTCCGGTAGGTGGCATTCTCCAGGCATCCGCCAAAAACAGATTCATCCATCAGACTTCCAGATAGTGAAGTGTGATTCATCGCTCTAAAGTACATGTTTCCACTGCTCCAGAGTCCAGCAGCAGTGTGCTTTACACCCCTCCAGCTGACGCTTGACATTGCGCATAGTGATCTTCGGCCATGGAAACCTATTTCACTCCTTAGCCATAAAAACCCATTTCATGGCTCCTGGCGGACAGTGCTTGTGCTGATGTTGCTTCCAGAGTTGTCTGTAGTGAGTGTAACAGGTGATTTTTACACTCTATGCTCTTCAGCACTCAGCAGTCCCGCTCTGTAAGTGTGAGAGGTCTACTGCTTCATGTCTGAGCTGCTGTTACTCCTAGATGCTTCCGCTTCACAATAACGACACTTACAGTGGACCGGGGCAGATCAAGCATGGTAGAAGCTTCACAAACTGACTTGTGGCAAAGGTGGCATCCTCTGCCAGTGCCACGTTTAAAGTCAATGACCTCTTCAGCATGACCCATTCTAAAGCCAATGTTTTTATACGGAGATGGCTCCCTATACGCTTGATTTTATACACCTGTTAGCAATGGATGCTGCTGAAACACCTAAACTCAATAATTAGAGGGGTGTCCACATCCTTTTGGTCATATAGTGTATGTTAAAATGAAAACAGTTTAAGTTTAACAACTTTTCTGTGAATTCATAAATGTGTATATATATATTAGAGAATAATATGCATTAATATGCATTATACAACGACATTAATCATAGCCGACACATTTGTTTAAAAGTGCTGTGCCACCTGCCCATCTGTATTTAACACTTTTATAATTAATGTAGCATTACAAACATCAGTTTTAGTACTTTTATATGCTCGTACCTTACCAGGAAATAATTCTGTAATCTTTGCTTGGAACACTAACATTTTATGTGACCCAAATAAAGGCATTGATGGGTTGTTACCATAGAAACAGATAAACAAAAAGTTCACAGAAGTGTCTGTGTCGTCTTTATGTGATGAAGCTTTCAGAGGAAAGAATAAATTGACAGATCTACTAAGGTTTAATTTCTGAAAATCCTGGTAGGGACAGTTAATGTTTTGTGTACGTGGGACAGCACCTTTAAGGATAGCTCATCTCTAATTTGATTGCATTCTGTTACCAATTGAGCAACAATACAAAGTAGATGTGGTCAACATAAATTTGCCAAAATATTCGATGCAGTGTCACACAAAGGATTGCAATATGAAGAGATGTAAATGTGCAGGAAACGATACCTACAGCGAAAGCTGGCTGAGTTTGCTGAATTGAAAAAAAAACAGATCATTCTGGGTCTTATTCTGTTTACATTTTTTATTGATGATCTTGCAAAGGCCATGGAAGCAAATTAATGAAAAGTATTTTGGGACTCAAAAGTAATTGTGATACACTTCTAACCGTCAACCAAAATGATATCACTAGACGTGGGACATCAGAAGAAGAAACTACTGGCCAGATGAGAGACTTTTCCTCCTATCTAGAAAGGTACAGTATCTGTATTTATTCACTGTCTTGTTCCACATAAGCATTGCGTCAGTGTACCTGCAGTGCGCCCCTGTGGCCCACAGGTGGCGACCTTGTTTCTGTTACGTGTGGGAGGAGCTCACTTTGAGGATGTGTGTGTACTTACAAGGCGTTTCTGCGATTGGGCAAACATTTTCTCTGTGGGAGGTATGATACTGCGTATGGGCGGGGCTTGATGTAAGGGCGATTGAGGCGTGTAAGCTTTGTGCCAAGGCTTTGAGGGAGGGCCTGGCGGGGAATGGGCGTGGCTATGTGTTGGAAGTCTGTGCTGTGTCCCGCGCCTCCTCTTTGCCCTGCTGTGAAGAGTTACTTGATGTGGTGTTCGCCGCCGAGCCGTGTCGGTCACTCACAGTCTCTGCACCGCTCATGGCTCTGTAGCCGGTGTTGTATTTACCAGCCAAAAGTGCTCCTGAGGGACCGTAACAGTCCCGGGGCCGGGCTGCAACTTCCTTCGTCGGTGTCTTGACCGCTCCTTAACCCGTTGCGAGCATGGCACCCCGAAGCCAGCCTGGGACGGACCCCTCCCTTTCCTTGGACACCGGCTCCACCTCTCTGACGCCGCCACCGCACTCGGGATGCGGCTGTCCGAAGGTTTGCGGTGGCTGCCGGCTCTTTTTGGCACTGTTCGCCCTGTCTCTGTCGCTGCACTTGGTGACTATCTGCTGCTATCTGGAGCTCCGCTCTGAGCTGCGGAGGGATACGGGCTCTGGCCCAGGGACAAGGGACGCTGAAGTGGGCATCAGCCAACTGAGTAGGACGGCACTTCAGCTTAGTGACATGCAGCTATCGGCGACTTCACAGGGGCGTCAGGTCAGTGCCTTATGTCCTCCCTATAATGTCAACTAAATTAAAGGCGTAATCTGGGACTGCAACTCGCATCATCCTCACTCGACAGATTAATGGGCATGATCCGAACTGTCACCCCAGCAACCTATACGTTACGCTCTTTTCTCAGTGGCACATGTCAGCTGAGCATGATGGGAGTTGCAGTCTGTGCATACGCATGCGTACCCCACTTGATAGTGTGTACATTGCGGGGATTGATGCGTCTCCTGAAGGGGTAAAGCATCCCTCTAAGGCTGGCTCCACATGACATGGTGATGATCATCTGGCACGGGAGGCAGTTCCTGTGAGTACAGGATTGTAATTGATGAATGTTCTGAGAGTTTTCTTATGTAATCGCACGCGGATTCCTCCACTTATTGACACATTCCTTTGGGTGGATTTGGCAGCGAGCTGATGTGTGCTGTTGTAGCGCTTCAGCATCCTTCTATTTGGCCCTGGAGGTGCTGTCCCGGGTGTGAGCTGCTCGTAAAGCTGTCACATTTTGGTCCCTGCTGTGAAGAAGTGCCTTAAAGCAACGGGGCAAACACCTTATGAAGGATTTTACACAAACTGCTTATTTACAGGATAAAACCGCTCTGGATACTTATCTTTCTAGATAACCGCATTTTGCTACATATTGCCCACCCATTATATATGTGTGTATATATATATATATGTGTGTGTGTGTGTGTGTATACACATACACACAAACTTCAGCTAGATCTAAGCCCTTCCTGATGTAAAACTAATACAAGCAAATATTCTGTCTGCTCAGAGGATAAATTCTGGAATCCATACATTTAGGTAATTCCTAAACAACTAAATGTTTCAGGAGTGATTTCCAGGGACTTAAAGCCTCTTGGCGTAACTCCATTAAGTTGTGGACGCAGAAGGGATAGTACTACTGCTGTTATCATGATTGACAGATAAGTAACCAGATGGCGGCGTTAAATGTGCCATGAAATGAAAAGCAGTAGCATCTCTTGTCATCTCGCTGTTCTTTTTATAGGGACGTGGTACCAACATGAAAATGTTTTGTCCCTAAGCCAATAAGTCTAGCTTTATGCACTTGTGGAATGATGGCGATTATTATTGTTTTATGCCGCTTTATATTCTACTTTATATGGATGTTTCATTTCTGGCTACTTAAATACTCTTCAGTCTTACTCAAAGGTTCTACATAGATTAACCTGATCATGCCTCTAGGCAGTGAGTTGGTGAGGTCCCAACAGTGTATTTACATTTTGTTTTCTGTCCATGAATGAATGAATACATGTTTTGTTACAACATCAGAACAACAGTGTGTATTACAAATAAAACCATTGTAGTTCTAAATCAATCAAATCAAGTAACGCATGTTGTAAGTATCTGTTTGAGGTAGGTTTTGTTTACCAATGAACCTGCACTTTCATTCATAATTAGTTTGGCTCTTCATTACAGTGGGGTTCATTAAAAATGTCATATACGTGTTGGTAAGGACATGTTCTGTACGGGTTGGTAGTACCGCTTTAACGGGACATCCTATACACCGCTGACCTCTGAGATCGCAGAGGCTTATGTGACTCTACATCCTAATTCATATACGTCCACATATAACAAACACATTGGAATTATCCCTGCCGTTTCCTAATTTATGTTTTCCAAGCTTACATCTCAAATTGTTTCAAATGTGAACCAATTATTTTTTATTATTACAAACTGAATATCCATATATAAACATGTCAACTGTTATTTAAGCAAGTATTAAATATTAACGTAAAATGAAAAATAACTTATATGTAAAGGGTTTTGGTATGCGAAAGGACCAAACGCACTACACCAGCCGTAGGACTCTATTCAAAATAATGGTAAAGAGCCAATTTATTATGGCTTTTTTAACCACAAGTATTCATTTTCAACATCCTTTTGACTAAGCTTGTCTAAACCACAGCAGGTTTACATCACAAACAGAAAACCACCTCCAAAGTGTATGGGCAGGCTGTTTGCTACCCAAATCCTTCTGTCTCTATTCTTGCCTGATGGCCTTTTTTCTTTCTTTCTAAGAAAAATCCGAGTATTCGGTGGGTCTAAGTGTATTGCATACACAAATGTGCATAAGTACATAACGCTAATACATGCCTCTGTTACACAAATGGTTATAATTAGGCGGCAGTTACGGTATTTTAAGAAGTGCATACTTCTCTCAACACCCCCTAAACAAGTGCCCCTGTCTGACCATTAAAAACAATAGTTCTGAGCGGCTTCGGGTACTGGGAATGTGGCGTGTGTTAACACTTGCTTACACTCAGTGTCACAGGGATACATTTGTTTTATTTATTTTTTTCGCTTTTGTATAATATACTTGGTTACATATTGTAAAACATTATTGTTCTATTATACCTTAGACTTTGATGTTTTATTTGTTTGTAATAGTGTGTTCATTCATCAATCATTCAATACTGTATAAAGTCTGTAAACTGATGGAGAAGATGGTGTAGATTGTAACATTTTATGATAAATTGAAGAACCTCTGTAGCTTTTTTGGGTAAAATTAGAATGGGCTAATATGCCACAAATGTTCTGTGGTTTGTATACAAATACTTAAAAAAAAAAAATGTATATATATGTTGCTGAACATAATATGGAATGTATAAAAGACACTATAGGTTGTTGGATTAATATGCTGTTTAGGAGGATCTAGTAGAAGAGGTGATGTCATGGGTTAGGGGTCACTTCAATAAGCCAGATGTGCATTAGAGGGGCCCTTTTGTTGCGTTAGCAAGAAGGAGGTTTATTTTTGAGTTCATTGCTATACCAGTTGATTGGGAACTGATATTACGTTTGACGCTTGCAAATAGGGATACAATGAAAACCTGCAGCAATCATCCGGCGCGGATTAGTATTTTGGTAGATGCAAAGTTTAACCACATTCAAATGTGTACATGTTAGGCTGATTTCTGACAAGAATTTAATATTAACATGGAATTTAACCACATTGTCATACACGTTCATAACACGAAAAGCCTATGAAGTTCTGTAGGACAGCCTAAAACCAAATTACCAGAAGTGTAGAGATAAGGAAGAATTAAAAGGTAACCCGGAAGTGTGACACAACATTATTCAGGTATTTTAAGTGAAAAAAGGAAAACCAAAAATGTTGTTCTTACTACCCATCTTCCTGCACATATTCTGTAGAGCTCTATTAAACTGACCTTCGTAGAAATGCCCTGGATGCCTTCTTGAGAACATAGTGCTGATTGCATCACACTTGATGCTGGGGACAATGTAATCGCATAAATGTCCATACGCAAGCCACATATCAATACAAAATGGGAGAATGCCCTTGTATTTGTGATAATACTTTGGCTTCATAAACGGCTCTTATCATGTCAGCTCAGCCTTGTGACGCCTCTTAATATCCGAAGTCAGTCTAGGAAAAGTTACACGCAACTACAGCAAACAATGACTGTACTGATTGCACATCCACCTGCTTTTGAAGGCTACAGATATCATCGTCTTCTTCATACTGGCTGAAGTTGATGGAGGTTCTAGCCCACAAAAGCTCATCTGTCAATTTTTTTTTTTTTTAATACAAAAAAAATGAATTTAAATAATTTGCCCTTGTCTCTGTTATTTTATATTGAAGGAGCGGCGGGGGGCACCAGTGACTTTACAACTGGGGTTATTTCCTGCATGCCTGCCAACTGATCTCATAATGGAAGCGCATTGACATGCTTGAACTTTTTTTATTGGTTACCATGGCAGCGAGCTCCATGGACCTATGGGCTAAAGGCAGCTATCAGATTTTTTTTCTTTATAGTCACAGAGCAATCAAAAGCTCCTTTTCTCTATTTAACAGAAATCACTACACTCCAGAAAACTGTTTGCTTATTATAGGGTTCAGACTCGGAGTGTAGGAGCTATCTGTGTAGCTGACACTCTAGTGGTTAACTTTTTATTTGAAGAGGAATGAGATGTGACTTATTATGTATTATTTATATAGCATCAACAATTTCTGACTTACTACATCATACAAACTTTGAACCCACCCATTACAGACAACACAATTTTCCTCCCTCACATTTTCTTAAAAAAACTAAATTAAAAAAAGTACAAAAATTATGGATGATTTTCTTTGTTTAACCTGTTTTTTAATTTCTGTCCTTTCATAGTGAATGAGTTTCAGATTTCTTAGTTCCATGTTGATGGTTTCCTATAATTAGAGAATCTCATTATCTGAGAAAGTCGGAGACCCTTCAGATGAGTCAAAAGGGAATCCTCAATATAAGCAGGGATCTTGCTGTCAGTCCTCAGGCTAATTTTGTGGCTGGAAGAGTTTGATTTGGAATGGTTATATGTGTTTTGAGCCCTGATCTTAAAGAAGCTGTCAAAGCAATGTAATAAAAACATCAGTAAAAGCACATGAAAAATGTGAGCAATTAATTAATCTATATGCCATCTGGCACCAACAACACAAAATTCACTGATACACTTGTAAAATGTAGCATTAAATATTTGTGAATAAACAATTTATATGCTGCGTATTATGTAATGATATTAATCTACATCGGAGGAGGCATTTACATACCACAGAAAAACGGACATTTTATGTGATTAAAATGTGTAAACCTGTTCTAATTGATTTTGCTCTTATAGTATAGTGCTTACTGACCATGGTGACTTATTTATAAGTCTTGTGTTTGTCTGTGCCTTTTGCAAATGATGGTGTGAGATTTACAGTTCTTTTTTACATAAGCCTATAGCTGCCTCCACCCAGGAGTGGTATGTAGAACACTGGTGCATGTGTGGAGTCACCATGCCTTGTCACCTCCTCTCTTGCTTCACGTGATCATGCTAAATGGGGAAAATTACTGGGGCATAATTCCCATTGTCCACACTGTACCCCCAAATCAGTGACTTTTGACATCTGTGGTGATGACTTGGAGACTGAGTTCTGAAGTATATCAACGTTGCAGAAAATAGTTGGGGAAATAGTTGGGGAGCATGGAAATGCACATAGGAAAAAACTTAATGCCCCAATGGGTTTGTAACAAAAACAGGAAACAAATGTTTTTATAGTAAAGCCTCAAGTTTTTCTGAGGTGCTAAACAATTGGACTGATAGATTACAAACCATTAACATTAAATAATGTGTAGTGGATTAATTAAAGGGATTGTTTTATGTCCCAGAGAGCCCTTCTAAAGAATGCATTCTTTAAAAAACTAAGATAGAAGCTCTCCAGCTGCTCTCTTCCTCCATAGTGTTTGCGAGCCACATACTGAAGTACCGTATTTGCTCGATTATAAGAGGAGGTTTTTTTGTATTGTCGGGGCAGCGGGTTGACGTCTACGCGATCCGCGTAGACAACGTCCGCTGCAGCCGGAAGGAGGTGTGGCTAGCAGCGGGGGTTGTCGGAGTCCGTCGCGGATACCTTCCCCGACTGTCAGAGATCAGAGTTCCCTGGCACCGGTGCGGGGAACTCTGATCTCTGACAGCCGGGGAAGGTATCCCCGACGGACGCAGACAAACCCCCGCTTCCAACTCCACCTCCTTCCAGCTGCAGCGGAAGCAGACGTCAACCCGCTGCCCCGGCAATACAGCAGGAAATTGGAAGCACCGGTAAGTGTGTGTGTGTGTTTGTGTGTGTTAAATGGGGGCATAGGGCATTTCTGGAATGCCTTATACCCCTATATGCCACTCTGGCACTTAGGGGGTTAAAAGGCATATTATGGGGCAGAGTGGCATATAGGGAGGTATAAGGCATTTCAGGAGGCAGAGTGGTGTTAAGGGGGCATTTAATAGAGCACTCTGCCTCCTGAAATGCCTTATACCTCCCTATATGCCACTCTGCCCCATAATATGCCTTTTAACCCCCTAATTGCCAGAATGGGATATAGGGGTATAAGGCATTTCTGGAGGCAGAGTGCTCTATACAATGCCTTTTAACTCCCTTAATGCCACTCTGCCTCCTGGAATGCCTTTTACCTCCCTATATGCCACTCTGCCCCATAATATGCATTTTAACCCCCTAAATGCCAGAATGGGATATAGGGGTATAAGGCATTTCTGGAGGCAGAGTGGCACATAGGGGTCAAAAGGCATACCCTGGGGCACGGTAGCATATAGAGGGTTAAAAGGCATATCATGGGCCACAGTGCCATATTGGTGTGGCAAGCCTGGGGGCAGATGTGCGTAACTGGGGGACAGGTTGGAAAATACAAGGAAATAAAAACAAAAAAAATATTTTTCTCAATTATAGCTTTTATTTAAAAAAATAGTTTACATGAATTAACATTTACTCGTAAAACTTTTTTCCTTTAGGGTCGTCTTATATTCAGGCTTTTTCTTAATATTCAGATTTTGGGGGGTCGTCTTATAATCAGGGTCGTCTTATAATCGAGCAAATACGGTATATCGAATACATGGGAGATAGCTGGGAGGCAGCCCCATTCTTATAGGCAGCTGGTCCTTTCTTGCTTCAGGACCTGGGCTACTTGTTATGCAGTAGGGTCAATGACCTGATGCACACAAGCAAGTCCACCTCTGAATGGCTCAAAAGAAACAAAGTGAAGGTTGTGGAGTGGCCTAGCCAAATTCCTGACTTGAATCTGATTTGAGATGCTGTGGCATGACCTTAAAAAGCAGTTCATCCTCAAAGCTTCCAGTGTGGCTGAATTAAAACAATTCTGCCAAGAAAAGACAATTCTGCCAAGAGGAAGGGCCAAAATTCCTCCACAGTGATGTAATGGAGTCATTGCCAGTTATCGCAAAAGCTTGATTGCAGTTGTCACCAAGGGTGGCAGAACCAGTTTTTAGGTTTAGGGGCAAATTCCTTTTTCACATGGGTGATATAGGTTTAGATTAATGCTATACCTTCTCATAGTACTGTACCTGGGTGAGGGAGCGCTCCTTGCTATGACTGCATAGTTGAGTAATGTGTATTGATGGGAGTGTGATCGAAGACTGAGTGCTTTCAGATAGCTGGACCTTTTCAATGCATCATGCCCATTCTTTAAAAACTGTTAAGGCAGATTTCGGGTCTTGCTTTTGTAAGACTGCCGCATTTACTCAATTTGTCCTCTGCGATATTACGTTTGTCATGACAGACTTTTCAGACTCATATACTATGTGACATCGGGATTTACGAACTACATGGTACCTAGGGAAATCCAGAAATAAAACTTGAAAAGTGGAATACATATGGTTATTCAAGCACTGTTTTTGTGATAAGTGTCCTGCTAGTGAACTTTTGTGTTCAAAACGCGCATGATAGAGGCTAATTCAGTGAGTGAATTTAAACATGCATCGGGGAGACATAAAACTATTCTGAATTTAAGCCAAGACCAGGGACTGATTGAGTCTTCATATCAGGAAAAAATGGGCAATGGTTCTTATCTGCTGTTTCTTTGTTGACTTGGAGATTAGGGAAAGTCTTCTTGCATTTGTTTGTTTACTCATAAAATAATGACTGTTTCTGTATCTATTCAGTTACATAATTTTCACGTTTTAATGATGAGGACTGATATCATGCGAAGCGATCATGTACATTCAATCATAATGTCTGGATATTTGACATCTGATCTCAACTTGTGGATAGTACCATGAAAAAGAAGGATTGAAAAATAACTGGCAAGATCTAAATAATTAAAACATTTTGGAATGAGTCACCAAAGCATTTTATTTTTCTTGTAATTTCTAGTCTCAGTGGCTTTTCTTTTGTTCCATCCAAACTTTTTGGAGTGTTTCTCTTTTAACTCTATGGTTTATAATTAAGATTGCCTTTTTTCTACCCCTGTTCTTGGTTCTATTGGGTTATAATTCTAAGGCTGACCCCTGCACGGTATATTTTATTTTATATTAGGCACTTAGATGGCTTAGAGTGCATTCAATGCCACAATGTGTATGTAGCTGCTTGTTTTAATTGACTGTGGTGCCTGCTGTCTGTCGCATTCTGCCTGTGGATTTTAATGGATACAAAACTAAGGCTTTCATTAAGAATGATCAGAATTGTAAAACCCTTGTGGGTTAGGAATTTTCTTCTTCCTTTTAATAGCCTATTATGATATGTAGAAATGAATACAGAAATTTCAGCCGCAGTCACAAGACTGTGTTGAAAGTGCATTATTAACCCCTTAAGGAGTGGACGTGTTTTTTTTTTAGTTTTTGTATCCTTTGGGAACAAGGCTGTTTTAACGCTTTTGTGGTGCTCGTGTTTAGCTGTAATTTTCTCCTCTCCCATTTAGCGTACCCACACAAGTTGTTTTATTTTTTTTTCAGGACAAGAGGGGCTTTCTTCAGATACCATTTGTTGATCATATTATCTAATTTGTAATCCATTGCCCTTTTTGGTGTAGCTGCATATTAATACCTAAATTGAATTTGTTGAACACTGGTTATATTCCATAAAATGTAATGTCACAGGATATCAGATGTTCCTGTTTCTAAAAGAACGTGGTTCCTAAATCCACCCAGTGAGGGCTCTATGCCGTGATGCTGTTCTACTAGACTGCCCACTGTCCCTTTATTCTGCATGCTAATTTCGCTTATCTGTATCATTATGCTAGCCTGCTAGTGATGAAAAGGTGTCAATATAAAAGTGTTTCTCATGGAATGCTTACTCAATATTTAAATCTCCATTAACATATGGATATAAACAGAGCCGGCCTTAGGCGTTGTGGCGCCCTGTGCGGACTACTCCTCTGGCGCCCCCCCCCTCTGCCCCTTCAAACTACTCCCCCTCTCTACCCCTTCAAACTACCTCTGCCCCTTCAAACTACACCCCCCCTGTCCCTTCAAACTACACCCCCCCTCTGTCCCTTCAAACTACACCCCCCCGCCACTTCAAACTACACCCCCCCTTCAAACTACTCCCCCCCCTTTCCCCCTTCAAACTACCCCCCCCCCCACACTTACCTTGTTGCCGGAGTCCTGCGGTGAGAGCGGGAGGCATCCGTCTTCTCGCTCTGCCGGCATTTCATGTTGAGCGCCGGCACAGTGACGGAGTCACGGAGAGTAAGGGGCGCCGAGCGGTTGCTGAGAACTTCACGAGCAACCGCTCGGAGCCCCTGACCAGGACTTGGATTAAAGCATCGTTTTTTTCTTTAAAACTTTATTTAACATGAATGATGTTAAATAAAGTTTAAAAAAAAAAAAACGATGCTTTAATCTAAGTCCCGGTCAGGCGCCCCTGCAACCATGGCGCCCTGTGCGGTCGCACAGGTCGCACACCCCTAAGGCCGGCCCTGGATATAAAGGTGTTTAGACTACTTGCATGTTCCTCAGTGAACAATGGGATTATCACAAGCCTTTAGAGCAAAGTGTTCATTTAGTTTAAAGAGTAAAAATAGGCATGTGTCAGGATCCCTGCCCAAGACCCCAATGGAGCCACTCACCTGAGTACTGCCGGGTCCAGCTCCGATTCCTCTGCTCCCTCCTCCGCTGCCTCCCGCATGGTTGTTCCCGCGCTCTCGCTTAGCTTTATTTGAGCCTTATGGAGATGACGGGGAACGCGCTTCGGTGGCGTCATGCACAGGGGGCGGGGCTTCCACAAGCGACAAGTTTAAAAATCGAGTGTTACTCGGTGCTCAGTTATTGTGCCGTATTGAGCTCCTCACTGCTTGCAGTCTTGTTTTCTATTTTGTTCCCTGTGAACCTGACCCTGACTATTCTTACTGGACTTTGCTGATATCCAAGAACCTGACCCTGGCTATGCTTATATGTTTTGCTGCATTCCATGACTCTGACCCTGGCTATCCTTTTTTGACCTCACTGTATTGTGCTTCTGGACTCCTCCTCATTAACCCCGACAGTATGACATCCTAGCCTGCAGCATCGATAGCCCTCACATTATGCCAAGTATATTAATACCCTTGCAAATTGTATCCATCATGTGCTACAGGTAGATCATAGATCCACATGTGTGCCCAGGTGGTGACTCAGTTTCCTGCTTGGTGCACTAGAAAGCTTGTTTCCCATGTCCCAAAAACTCTCTGCCTAATAATAATTTGTATCATAAATAATTTGTAATGCAAAATGAAAGCTTTTGTATTTTGCAACATAAGATACAAGGCTTTAGACTTTGTCTCTGTATGATTCTATCAATATAAATAAAAGCAATAACTACATTGTGTCTGTATATGTGTTTTACGTGATGTTTAGCAACTTGGGAGAAGCCTTGTTATCTATTTAAACATGATAAAGGAAGTGGTTTGAAATACATATAACTATACAGTTGTGCTTCAAAGTTTGCATACCCTGTCAAACAGTCTTTCATTTAAGGCTTGTGATCATATGATACCATTTATCGCATAGTAGTATGTCTCCTTCTTTTAAAATCATAATAACAGATTTCACCCAAATGTTCCTAATGAAGTTTACATACTGTAACGGGTTCGCCAAGAGAGCTGTAGTAACTCCGAGAGATCATCCAGATCTATCCTCCTGTTCTCCTCGGAATCACTTCCAGCACCAGCCATCATGCACATGTTGGAACCCTGCCATGTGTACCCAATAAGTAGACACAACTACCTTGAATTGAGTACAGCAAGAATGAACATTTTATTATTGTAAAACATAGCCTCATATATCCACAGAATTGTATTAACATAGATAACCAGATACATGTATTCAACCCAACCTTTAATCCCATGGCAGCAATCCTATTGATGGGATTAGTTAAACAATGGCGTTCCTACCTGTGCTATCTTTGTTTGACAGCCAGGCTGGGGCCATCTCTGACTACCTTGTGGCTCTGCATGACAGGTCATTCTGTCACATATCTCCCCTCTAAAAAGAAAACTGAATTGGGGCCAGACCCAACCTGTCTGCAACCAGTTCAGTCGGAGAGAACAGCTCCGTTTCTCCTAGAGTTGTGGATGCAGTAGTCATCTGTCAGGACCCCAGTGGAACTCACCTTGGTTCATGCAGTTCATGGGTCTCTGCTGTCACATTGTTCAATTGTTCTATGGTGTTTCCTGGAACATGGTAGCGTCCCTTTAAGTTCAGTTCTGTCACAAATGGAGACTGTTATGGCAGTTTACCATGGAGACATATCCTGTAGATACATCTGGTTTTTAACTCCTTCATAAGGTTCTAATGATGTCCTTTTTAAGCTTTTTCTAAGCACACTTGTATAGAGAGTATGAATGAGAATTGGAATAGATTACCATGCTGTAAAGTACAGTTATGAAATGCATAGTTACTGGTAAGACGAAGCATTCAAATTTCACATTGTAGATGTAATTCATGCTATTTGATTAACCATCACCATTCAAAATGCTTGGCACGTTCATGGAATTGCCTCCCAGCTGAGGTGTTTGGATTCTTCTTTAATTTATGCATTTGTGCTTTGGTTCTATATAGCAATCAAAGTACGATGAGCAAGAAAACCTTTAGCAGCTGAATACTTAACACCTGAGATATGGCAAATACTAATTTCAGTTTGTTTTGTTTTAATTTTCTAGATATATATGGAAAAGGAGGTTAAGAACATATATTTTTTGTTGTATGCATTGCATATTTTAATATACATATATCAAAACATATGTATTATAGAAAGATGTTTTGTCATTTGTAGACCAACTACTTAAAATATTCCAACACGTTTACAAATGTTAGAAATTGTTTAAATACGACATGCATGTTTTTATAAAGCCATGTTTGTGTATCGGTGAACTTTTCTTTCAGTTTGCTATTGTTCGGGTTTCTCGAACGTAGATATTACTCTTTCTTGTTGATGTTTCCATTGTTCACCGGGGAATAGTCATTGACCTAATTGTTAGTGTGTAATGGAAGGTGGAGATTAAGGTTGCGTGATGCTCTACAGTTGCTTTAACAATGCACGTTCTTGCGCTACAATGTTTGTGCCATTGATTTGGATTTAAAGGGACACTGGAGTCATGAAATGCACTTTAACGCATTTTTGTGTAGTCTGTTATGCAAATGTATTGGAGGAATTCTGAAGAAATGCTTTTGCCTCTTTCCACGCACTCCAGCGTGATGCCCTGCGGGAGAGGCATATGACTGTGTCTCCCTGCAGTCAGATGGAGCGCTAGCTCTGCTGACCACCGTGCGCAGAGTCTTCCTATTGATTTCCATGGGCGCACTTACCTGCCACTGATTGGAAGTACTATACTGACACTGATTAACAGCTGAAACAGCCCGCGAGCGGCCAAATTTGATCATCAAGCAAGGATGTTTTATTGCAGCGTTGCTGAAAATTCTTTGTCAGGTAAGTGTCTTATTTTCAGTGTCCCTTGTAAAGGGACATTGCACCTGTCGGTGAGTGGGATATCTTAGGCAGCAAGTGAACATTTTGTGCTTGAAGTTTATGTATTAGAAGCAGGAAAAAACGGGCAAACAAGGATCTGAGCGACTTTGACAAAAGTCAGAGCATCTCCAAGAACTGCAGCTCTTGTGGAGTGTTCTTGGTCTCCTAGTGGTCAGTACCAAGGATGTAGGGAAGGGAAAGCTGTAAACCAGTGATAGGGTCATGGGCCTTATTGATGCACCTTGGGACGAAGGCTGGCCCGTGTGATTAAATCCAACAGACCAGCCACTGTAGCTCATTTTGCTTAAAAATTTAATACTGGTTCTGAAAGAAGGTGCCAGAAAACACGGTGCATCCGTTGTGTATGGGGCTGCGTAGCTGCAGACCTGCCAGGCTGTCCGTGTGGACTGTCCACTGCCGATAGCGCCTACAATGGGCACGTGAGCATAAGAACTGGACCACGGAGCAATTGAAGAAGGTAGACTAGTCTAATGAATCACGTTTTCTTTTACATCGGTGGATGGCTGGGTGTGTGTGCGGCCCTTACCTGGAGAACACATGGCACCAGGATGCTTCTATACCACCTCGCAACTTACAGGACTCAAAGGATCTGCTGCTAACATCTTGCTGCCAGATACCACAGCACACCTTCAGAGGTCTAGTGGATTCCATGCCTCGATGGGCTGTTTTGGCGGCAAAAAGGGGTCCTACGCAATATTAGGCAGGTGGTGATAATGTTGTGGCTGATCGGTGTATGTAGACCTTTATAAAGTTATAATACTGTTAACCGCCACATGTCTCAAAAGAAGAGGTTTTATTAGTTATGCTTTGCTGAAAATAATTTTCTATGCAATTACACTTTTTTTTTTTTTTTCCTCAAACACCTTTTTTAGGGTAAATCAATATTTATTGAGATTTTCTAAGGAATCAGGGGTACAGAAAGGAAAAATCAGGGAAGGGAAAGGAAAACAAGGGAACACAGGCAGCAATACATTATGCCAAAGGTTACAGCAGGTAGCATACATGCGCATAATAACCCATGACGCCCACAAGTGTGGGAAATACATTTGAGGCATCCCAAAGAAGCATAGACATGAGGGCGTGGTCCAGACGAGCGGCAGATAATAGCAGTACAGTAAGGGAGAAATCCCAAACCCATACACAGACCTCACAGCCCAGGAGCAGACCACCGGGAGGGGTACGGCATATAATGCACAAAAAGCAGGACATACGAAGGCAAAAGTGGGGCATAACATGGAGGTGCGTGGTTCCCAGAAGGAGAGGGGGAAGGGAACACAGGCAGCAATACAACATGCCAGAGGTTACAGTAGGTAGCATACATGCGCATAATAACCCATGACGCCCACAAGTGTGGGAAATACAGATACACGTGGGTGCGACCCCCACGAGCAGCAGAGAATAGCAGTACAGTAAGGGAGGAATGCCAAACCCATACATAGACCTCACAGCTCAGGAGCAGACCACTCGAAATGGTACGGCATACAATGCACATAAAGTAGGACATACGGTTGCAAAAACGGGGCATAACATGGAGGTGCGTGGTTCCCAGAAGGAGAGGGGGAAGGGAAAAGAAGGAGGAGGAGGAGGGGAAAAGAGGAAGGACGGGAAGGGAAAAGAGGGAAGAAGAAAAAAAAAAAAAGGGGGGGGGAGGCCCAGTTAGGAGCTGGCGAGTTCACACGGGGGGAGAATCAAATAAGGAGTTGACCGGAGAATCAGAAAGGAGCCGCATCCAATAGAACCAAGTGCGCAGGTGTTTATCTACTGCACCCGAGGCGGAGCACACCAGCTCATCAAGGGTTCGCGTCCTCTCAACACGCTGAAACCACTCCTGTATCGTAGGGGGGGCAGAATCTCCCCAGTGCAAGGGGATCAGGGCCTTCGCTGCAGTCACTAAGTGGCGGATCACAGAGGCTTTATACCAAGAAATCGGGTAGGACATGTGATGAAGGAGCAAAAACTCCGGGGTAAAGGGAATCGTGTCGTCCGATAGAGTCTGCAAGTACGAGTGCACAGTCGTCCAGAAAGGGCGTAGAACAGGGCAGTCCCACCAGAGGTGGAGGATGGTACAAGGCGAAAAGCCACACCGCCAACACGCGTCCGACATAGCAGGATTGTAGCGTGCAGTAGATCGATACCACTGAGCAAGCAGTTTGTAGCACATTTCCTGGTCCCTATTACTGATGGAGCAGCGGTGCGTAAGAATACACATCTTCTCCCACTGACCCTCCGAGAAAACAACGTGCAGAGACGACTCCCACTTGCCCATAAAGGGGGGAGGAGTGGGATGTAAGACTGTCAGGAGGAGACCGTAGAGAAGGGAGACGCCATGTGCAGGGAGCGAGGCAGTAACGCAGAAGCGCTCAAACGTGGTAAGGTCCCTGAGGACATGATGGGGCCGACTCAAGGACCGAAAAAAGTGAAGAAGCTGCGAATAGCGGAACCGGGCCAAGAGGGTCGGAGGACCAGGGGCCACCAGGTCCCCCAAAGGCGCAAGACCAGTACGAGACAGGTAGGCACGTATACCAGAGCCCCGCACCGCAACGGCCGCGGGAAAAAGGTCAACACCCATACCAGGCGGGAAATCCGGATTATCCCGCACTGGGGTGAGCGGCGAAGGGATGGTAGACAGCGTAGTGCTTCGCAGCAAGGAGTGCCAGATACGAAGCGTCGCCCTGAGAAACGGATGATGTGAAGCCCGCCCGTTAGCTGCGTGAATCGCCAGCCAGGGCAGGGACCGGGCAGGGAAGCCCAAAAGAGCCTCCTCCACTCCAATCCACAACTTCTGAGGCGGGCGATGCACCCACTCCAAGACTCGAAGAAGGTGGCAGGCTCTATAATAAGTGCGAGGGCAGGGGAGCGCGAGGCCCCCTCTCGACTTGGGGAGGATCAACGTACTAAAGCTAACGCGAGGGGAACGGCGGCCCCACACGAATCCAAGAAAAGCAGAGCGGACAGCAGCAAAGAACGAAAGAGGGATATGTATGGGGAGGGTTTGAAACAAGTATAGGAGTCGGGGCATAACAGTCATTTTCAAGGTATTAACACGCCCAAGCCAAGAGATCGCAAGCCCAGACCACCGTCGCAGATCAGATCTCAGAGACGCCAGCAGGGGTAGGAAATTGAGAGCATAAAGCTGAGTGAGGTCAGCAGACAACCAGATTCCCAGGTAGCGCAACTTCGAGGCACACCACTTGAAAGGAAAAACAGCACTCAAAGCACTACAATCCCGTGGAGACAAGTTGACATTAAGGATCTCCGACTTGGACATGTTTATCTTAAAGTGGGAGAGTGCGCCATACAACTGAAGCTCCCGCAATATAGAAGGAAGAGAAATCCGAGGCTGAGAGACCGTAAAAAGGAGATTGTCCGCGTATCCCAACAGCTTATGAGAGGTATCAGGGTTCAACCGTATCGCTTGCAGCAAAGGCTCCAGGGAGAGCACAAATAACATCGGCGAGAGAGGGCAACCCTGGCGGGTCCCATTGCGGATAGGAAAGGCGTCAGAAAGAGAACCGTTGATGCGGAGACGCGCGTGTAGAGGGAGCCGACCCAAGCGAGGAACCCCGGACCAAAACCCATACGGCGGAGAGTAGCCAGTAGAAATGACCAGTCAACTCTATCAAAAGCCTTCTCCGCATCAGTCGAGAGAAAGACCGTAGGCGTAGAGGTGACTCGCGCATAGTGCAATAAATTAAGAGCACGAATGGTGCTGTCCCGGGCCTCCCGGCCCGGCACGAAACCGGTCTGGTCCGTATGGACCAGAGTGGGCAGCAACGGTTTTAGGCGCGTAGCGAGGATCTTCGCAAACAGCTTCAGATCGGAGTTGAGGAGCGAAATGGGGCGGTAGCTGCCACACTGCTCCGGATCTTTACCCTCTTTAGGGATAAGGGAGATGGAAGCCGACAAAGTATGCGCGTGAATCTGGCCGCCCTCCAGGATGGAGTTGAAGGCCGAAACAAAAAAAGGGCCAAGTGTGTCCCGAAATCGAGAATAATACCGCAAAGGCAAACCATCAGGCCCCGGGCACTTCCCCGTTTTAGAGGAGTTCACAGCGTGAACAAACTCAGGCAGAGAGATAGGAGCATCCAGCGCCTCCGCAGCGGCCGCGGGGATGCCCGTATGGATGGTACGGTCCAAATAGTCCTTCAACCCCGAATGGCCGCCGGACGGGGAGGGGTCGCCATCCAAAGACGGGAGATTATAAAGGCCCGTGTAGTAATCAAGGAAACTCCTCGAGATATCAGAGTGGAGGAGGTGGAGACGGCCAGTAGCCGAACGAACTCTAGGGATATAGGTGAGGCGGCGGGAGCCACGGAGGGCACGAGCTAAATACTTACCAGGCTTGTCCCCGTGTTCGCGGAACAGCGCTTTGTTCCGTAAGTAAGAGCAGTGATGTTTATCGTTAAGGATCGTGGCCAGCTTCCCACGAAGAAGCGTGAGTTGCTGCAAGACGTCCCCGGACAGAGAGGCCTTATGGGCCTGTTCTAGCACCGCGATGCGCGCACATAAGGAGCTGATCTCCCCCCCCCGCCGCCTTCTTTCGCTGGGAGCAGAGCCGGATGTAGTGACCCCTGATCACACTTTTATGGGCTTCCCAGACTGTAAGCGCTGGGACCTCGGGGGACGCATTTTCATCAAAGTAAAGGGATAAAGCTTGAGCGGTCTCGGCGCCCACCACCTCATCGGAAAGGATTGCGTCATTCAAACGCCAGGAGCGCTCCATAGGGCGAGTCAGAGGCGAGGACAGGGATAACATCACAGGGGCATGGTCGGACCACGTCGTCAGTCCAATATCAGCCCGGCGCAGAAGATCAGCATGGTGATAGGGGACGAAGAAGTAGTCAATACGGGAATAGGAGTTGTGGGGGGTGGAGAAGAAAGTGTAGTCCCTATCAGAAGGGTGAAGAGCCCTCCAACAGTCAACAAGGCGGTACGCGGAAAGCTGAGAGAGAAGGGAGCGCAGGACACGGCGAGGGACACGGGAGTGGCCAGAGGAGGTGTCCACAGAGGGGTGTAGAGCCACATTAAAGTCACCTCCCAACACCAGCACCCCTTCCGCAAAGTCCCGCAGCCAAGCTAGGATCTGTCTCAGAGCCACATGTTGACTCCGGTTAGGGAGGTAAAGGTTGGCGAAAGTATAGGTCTGTGACGCCAGAGTCCCCTTGACAAACAGATAACGCCCGCCCGGATCAGCACAAACACCCAATTCCTGAAAGGGGAGAGATTTAGAGAGAAGGATAGCAACTCCTTTCGACTTCGCGGCAGGGTTAGAGCTAAAGAAACCAGTAGGGTAGAACCGGTCAGAAAGCTTAGGGGCTCGACTTTTGCAGAAGTGCGTTTCCTGAATAAAGGCTATATCCACCTTTTCCCTACGTAAATCGCGTAGCAGGTGGGAACGTTTCTCCGGGATATTAAGACCCCGAGCGTTAATAGAGAGAAGTGTGAGAGCCTGCATCGCAGCAGTGGGGACAGTATACTGGGGAGGGGGAGAGAGAGAAAAAAAAAAAAAAAAAAAAAGGGGGGAAGGGGGGTTAGCAGAGAGAGAGGAAGGAGAGGAAAGGGAGGGAGGAGAAAAAAGGGGGGGGAGATGGAAGGACCAGGAGCCCCAGGTAGGGGACTGAAACACACCCAACGCCTGCCGAGACGGCAAAAAAGGAACCACCCCCAAAAGAGGGAAGGTGGGGCCGAGTCGGCAAAAAAAAGGCGATACGTGCGGGGAGGTGAACAACCAAACAAGGAAGAGAGACCCTTCCCGCCGCCACACGCGAACATATGCGTGCGGAAAGGAAACCTGAGCGGAACGAAACACAAAATAACCTGAGAATACAGAACAGCATAGGCATAAGTGAAAAAACATCCATGGGTACAGTCACAATGTACATAAAACAGACCACCGAGTGGTGGAACAGCACACAGAAGCTCCCATGAAGCAGTGGGAGACGCGCGAGTGCATCATGCAGAGCACCGGGAGAGAGGGCGCAAGTAGGTACCGCAAGGCGCCAGGGCCTCAATATGCGTATAGAAACAAATGTGTGTGTGCGTGAGAGCAGGCAGCCCCGTGAAGGAACGGGCCACCCTGTAAGCGCATGGCAACCTGCGCCGAGGAGCATGCGCGGAAAAGAGAGTATATGTATATAAGAAAAGAAAAACAAAAAAAAACCAAAAAAAAAAAAACCTCGTGTGTACAGACAAGTGTGTGCGCATGGGAGCTGGCAGCCAGACCGCGCCAAGGCGCTGGCACGCGAGGGCAATCAAGAAAGATACAGCTAAACCTCTCCAGAGCATGAGCCCCTCCGGTAACATACAATAGAGGGTGTTAATACCAATCTTCCTTTCCTTTTGAGCTAAAATGTCGCAAAACACAGCATGAATGAAAAATAAATTTAGAGTCATAAGAAAGAATATAGCACCACAGACACTGATTCCGCCTCAATATAAGCAAACCAAACAAGATGGAGGTACCATCAAACCAGATCACTCGGGGTTCAGTCACCAACAACTAGGTGGCCAAGGGAACATCCCAAAGCATGTGTGGTAATCTGTCAAAATTTGCAAAGTGGTGAAACAGACAACAAGACAGTAACTGGCTATGGTATCTTGCATGCCCAGACCGTTGTGACGTCAATTGAAGCAACAAATTGAGCCCCAAAGGTGAACCTCGTTATGTAAAGCCAGAAGTTTGTACTCGGTGTTGCACAATCATATACAGCAACAGGTGTAAGAAAGTTAGCGAAGCCTGTCGAATAGGAGGCAACCAGTGGTGTCGTTCTACAGCATGGGATATTTCCCGTAGAGAAGCACTCGTGCCTGCTTAAGAGCTCCTGTCCGTAGCAAAGCTTTTACCCCGTGTCCAGTTGGACTCAAATAAACCCATTAAAGGGGACAGGTTCAGAGTGTCATAGGGGGTGTGGCACAGAGCACCTAAAAAAAAACAAAAAAAAAAAACAAACCACAACAACATTGTCCTATACCCAGCATGGAAGCAACATATGAGGCAGGAACGTACATGATTATTCCTCAGCAGACCGTGCCCGCGAGGAAGGCAACGCTCCCGGGATCGCAGCGGAGTCCAGCGGGGTTCCCCTAGGACGAGGGCGCGGGGTCCCACGCGGGCGGGAGGATAGCGAAGACCCGCCATCAGGCTCGAGGCCCAGGAAAGTCCAGTCGGGGACGTGCAGGGTAGACAGTCCAAGCGCGTGCAGAACATCAGGGAGCTCATGATAATACCGAAGCGCAAGGGAGGCGTTGGCATGGCGGATCACCAGGGCAAAGGGGTGCCCCCACCGGTAGGGGATACGCAGACGCTGCAGCTCAGATGTCAATGGCCGTAGGGCCCGCCGCACCTGGAGGGTGAGGTCGGAGACATCATGGTAGAACGTGATCTGATGCCCCTGCCAAGGCCACGAGCCCACCTCTCTAGCACGCACCATAACAGATTCCTTGAGGGCATAGTCCGTGAAGTGGCAGACTATGTCTCTCGGAGGGCCGGACGGGTTACCTCTGGGCCGCAGGGCCCGATGAACACGATCCAGAGCCCCAGCAGCATCAAACGGGCGTCCCAGAAGGCCGGAGATTAGGGATGACAGCAGCACAGGCAGGTCCTCAAAGGCATCAGACTCAGGAACACCCCGGATCCGAATATTATGACGGCGACCTCTGTTATCCAGGTCCTCAACCCGACGACGAAGAATGCCCAGGTACCGGAGAAACTGGTGAGTATCCTGCTGAGTCCGGCGGGTAGCCTCGTGTTGAGTCGACGAGGCGGCTTCCAGAGCAACCACCCTGCTCTCCAGGGAAGTTAAGTCTGTCCGCAACGCGGAAACCTCGTCCCTCACCACCTGCTTAAGTTCGAGAATCAGCGTCGAAAAGTCCGTACGCCAGGGAGCGGAGGAGAACAGTTGACGGACCTCAGGCGTAACAGGTAGAGGAGGAGGGGGTGGTGCAGTGGCGCCATCCTCAAAGGAAGACGAGCTGGCCGGAGACCGGGCCTCTTGGTCCCCAGAGGCCTGCGTGGCCAGATCGGCCGGGGTGCGGAAAAACTCCCGCAGGGAAGCCGAAGTCGAGCGGGAGCGGGCACCCGGGGTAGAAGGATCCGCGGGCTGCTTCCTATTGCGTCCCATGGTGAGAACAGAGACGAGTAAAGGCAGGTTTCAGGCTGAAAAAGGGCGAGTAGCGGCGGAGCTGGGAGACTATGCGGCCATCTTCCTCGGCGGCTAGACACGCCCCCCCAAACACCTTTTTTAAACGTCTTTTTGTTGAGATTGTATTTGTGTAGGTCTTCTGGTATGTTTTTAAAGAGGAGGCTGTATTCTCACGCCAGTTCACTGAACAAGACCAAAATTGTAGAAAACAGTAATGTGGCCTCCTGCTATTACTTATAGCTTTTCAGTGTCTGTAATTCTTTTTTCATAAAACTATATTTCCTTGTTTCATTTAATTGTGAATTAATAGGGAACTCACACCATTTTTTACTTACTAATATCAAATGAGTATTACATGGTTTTCTTTTGAGGTTTTATTTTTTGACACTTCTAGTTTTTTCTTAATGTATTGTTTTAAGACTACATATTTATTGTATTTCTTAAAGCCTTGTTTTCTTAAGAGACAAACCGACGACTCCTTATGATACTGCCTTGTGGCAAAAAATAGAACAGCTTTAATCTTTAATATAGAACAGCTTTAATATAGTCTGACACTCTGACTGAAGACAGTCAGTAAAAGTAAACCAAAATACCAACAATGGCCAACTCTGGGTCTGCAGATAGTAGATGTTCATTGGAGCAAAATAAGATAAAACCAGGTTTTTGTCAAAATGCTGACCTACATCATTGTATAAAGCACTGTATTTCATGCTCAAGGGGACTTTATTATCTCCATAGGATCATTAAGTAATACATGTTAACCTATTAACAACCACTGACGTAGGGGATAAGTCATGAAAAACTGGTCCTTGAGGACCAAAAATGTATTGCTTGCATCATGGGATTTTGGCACTGACAGGGTTAAATCCCTGCCTGTGAGCAGGAGTTATTATTAATAATAATAATAATAATAATAATAATAATTATCTTTTATTTATAAAGCGCCAACAATTTACTCAGTGCTTAGTTCAGGCTCTGGTCTCCGCCCTGACAGCTGGGGACAAAATTTCTGTCCCCGAGCAGTCAGATCGATTTGTGACAGTGCTTCAATTAAACGCCGTTACATTCTACAGGGACTTAAATGCCAGAACAGAAGCAGTTTGCCAGGAAATCCTCTTGATGCAACAGGCCCTAGTAAATGCCCTGGGTTGTCTTCTTTTGAGAAACGTATACTTTTATGGAATGGTTTCAAGATATGTAACTACTATTGAAGAGTCCCACCAGGATAAATAATTAAAAAATAATAATAAAAAAAAAAATTTGAATACTCATTTGAGCAGGGCCCTCCTCACCTGTTTCTGTAAGTCAAGTTCTTATGTTATATGCTACAAAATAGATGAAAATCCTGGGCATATAGGATAGATTTAAAATCAGGGCCATGTAATGTAATATACTTTGAGTATTTTTTCCCATTGGATATATATGTGTATGTTCGTGTGTATTTATATATACAGTGTGTGTGTGTGTGTGTGTGTGTGTATATGTATATATATATATATATATATATATATATATATATATATATATATATATATATAACATTTACTGAGTTACTTTGTCACAATTGAAGAAAATTTGATGTTACAATATACATCTGAAACAGTATTATTAACTTCACTAAACTAGAAATAAATATGGAGTCATGAACACTATAAATTGTGTATATTAATAAGATCTGCTACTCTTAATAAAGCTACGATGAACATAAGATGAGAGGAATTCCTGGTAAATAAAATGTATCCTTTCTATTGTCATCCCTGGCAGTAAATGAAAACAGCCATTTAAAAGGGGGGGCACAAAACAATTTTTTTTGCTTTGTAGAATTAGTGTTAAGACTGTTCATCTGAAGGTATGTAGGCTCTTCCAGACCCTGATCTGGTAGAATGGGCTCCCGGGTGTATAAGCATCAGAGGCCTGTTCCATCAAGCAAACGTAAATCTGGGCGCAATCTGACCACCCTTTGTTGCTCGTGCAGAAGCCACCAAAAAGATTGGAGTCCTTGTACCACAATCTAGTCCTGTCCCGGCAAATAAGGATGCAGCATTTAATATCCAACTAGTTTAACCAGTGCTCTCGCCTCTAAGAAGAATAGGGAAGGTGGATCACTTGTTGGTGATGACTCCTAAATATGACTACTCCTTACCAGATAGAGTTGGAGAACTTTTATAGTTTTGCCCTCGTCCCGGAGGAGAAGTCTCGTTTGTTGTACTGCTGGGTATTCCAAAGGAAAAACTATCTGAAGAAAACAATGCTGAAATGTTAGCTGGACTTAAACATGAAATATCACCAAATAACATATTCCATATCTTAAAATATACATCAGTTGTGTTTTGGCAGATCAAATTAAAATGGCTTTAATGGGCAGGACAATAGAAGTACTCTTGATGGTATCACATTTATTTGAGACAATGGAATCCCAAGACACTTGGCTGTAATTTGCCTGCCTGCCAGTGAGTTTGCATGTTTGCTTTTGTGTGCTGTTTTATTGTGTTGCTGTATCATGATGTCTCTGAATTAACTCCACTGACAGAAACCCTTTGATTTGTGAGATTATCTGTGTATTAAGCACCACCATGGCCTTTCTTTCAGGTGAAATCAATCTGGGTTATGCCTTTGCAATGCATGGATAATTTTGGATTAAATTCAAATTAAGTTTTGTCACTCTTAGCCCTCTTTAAATGGACATTAAAATTGTGCTTAAGAGGCGCATGTCATATTTAGTGAAACCATGGCATGATACAACATTACTCCTTGACCTCGCTTTTCACCTCAAGCATTAACTCATCCCGGGATGAGGCGCACCCTCTGTACTCTGATGAAGATTGCAACACTTCCACTGCAGGCAATGAAGGTTATTGAATCACATGGACTTGGAAACTGTTTAACACAATCATGTGTCCTAAGGCTAGTATTATATTAGTAATGAAATTTACTTTGGTATATCTTTTATTTCATTACATATAGCTTAATAAATTCCTATGAAATACGATACTTCTCCATGGTGGCAGTTTTAAACATGTTTTAGTTGTACAAGGCTACAAATGTCAGAAATGCAAATGTTTTATACGACACATAACCACCGATTGATTAAACATTTCTAATTTGTTAATGCGGCCTGCTATGTTTTTCTGATAAATGTCAACATAAACAGACTGTTGCGCTGTGTATTGGTTGTATATGTTCAAGGTACCTTAAAATGTTACATAGTACTACTACTTAATATGGACTGTTTTGGACTGTGAAGTGCCTCGAGAAGACAGTTTCATCTTTTGGCTACTCAATAAATTATGGTTTAGCTTGGGGTGGTTGGGGACAGCTTGCTGGCACAGATCTCGACAGCCTCTGTCGGAGGTGATGTGTGGTTATAAAGAGTTGCCTAACATGCTGGATGTTTTCCTTTGGAGCTACGAATCAAAAAACAAACAAACTCTGGAACAATACATGGAAGCTGGGAGATGCTTGGCAAACAGCACATTTGAGATGCATTCCCAGTCAAGTCTTGTTAACTCATAGTCTGCAGCGGCCACACGTTCTGGATTGTTGGGCTCTGCAATGATACTCTTAGGGACTGTCGGGTATTGGAGCTATAATTCCAGGATTACCAAAAATCTAAGAATACAATGTTATGCATAGGCTGTGTACATGGGTAGAGCTAAACTCCCACCCCCCATTACATGCAGGTAATACTCAAGAACCCTGCAAGGTGAATATTTATAGACTTTCTGTGTTGCATGACTCCCACATTATACAATTGACTATGCAGTGGCCTGTACTTTTTTTTTATGCATCTCTTACCTTTTTAGAAAGAGGTAAACTCCACTAAGGAGGAAGTGGTCAAAACAGAATTGCGAATACTGTAAGGGGGAAAGTAAAGGGGAGAGAGAAGGGGGACCGAAAAAGATGTATGGCAGTGCTTGTCAAAGATTTCAAGAGTCGGCCACAAAACACAAAAGCTGCTGCTGTACTTCCTTGTAGAGCTCCGGCCACGGCATAGGATGTAAAATGAGCTCGGTATAGAGCCGCTTAGTTTATCCAGCAAGGAGAATTCCTAAAATGAAATGCATTCACGTCAAGTTTTACCACTAAAGTATTATGGTTTAAGTACCATGCCATTAATTAGTTATATGGTTTTAACAGTGAACTACATTAGCTATGTATGCATAATTATGGTTCAACTATGCCCTTATTATGATCAACTTGGTAGTATTCTTATGAGAATAAATGCAATCTACCAACTCTTACTGAGTAAATCCAAGTATGCCTTTAGTCAAACAATAATACTGTCCTATCTCCTGTAGACTCCAAAACTTTTGCTTCACTGTGCTTGTGTTATAACATTATAATTGAGTCTGAAGTAATTTAAAATTCTACTTGCCAAATCTTACAATCTGCTGGTATTATCACTAATCAATAATATAACATTTGAGTGAATATTAAGAATTGAAGCATTTATTTCTGTAGACACCTGTTGATGGACAGGTGCCAGAGATTTCATTTAGATTACATTTTATTTAGAGGTCACCAGCAGATTCCGTGGTTCCATTACAATAGGGACAGCATTGACAATATACTGGGACAGGCAGGGAAGAGAAGTCCGTGGCTTTTTTTCCCTTCCAGAATGCTTATGAGTGCTGTTAGGAGGGCAGATTATATGATTCCCTGATCAGGTGGGTTTTAGTAGAATAAGTAGTGGAGAGTGTGACAGAATGAAGTAAAGAGTTTCAATGAGAGGAGTCTTTTTTTTTTTTTTTTTTTTTTTTTTTTTTTATTATTAAAACTATGAGAACCATATACTTGACAGGGCAAATCACATGAGCCAGGTACCCATGATGTTTAAATTCTACTGCAACTTGCCTAGCATTTGGTGCTGTTTCCAATGGGAAATCCCATGGAAAGTTGTATTATCTTTAGGCATAAAATGTTGTAAATAGTGATGTTGGCTTTGACATGGATTGTTTAGTATACATCCTTTACCTGCAGACATAGAGGCTGCCATTATTATCAGTGATGTGAAATTTTAGATGCCTTTACCTGCCCAAAAACCACTCTGGGCTGATTCTTTTTGGGAATGCTAATGATGTATGTTCTTTCAAAGACTCATTAGTTGGTGCATCTGGCTAGATGATCAAGACTGAGCTGTTATATTGTTTATTACCTATGTTCAAGGATAAAATCAAGCTGACTCCTAAAAGACTCTGATATTTAAACTGCTCACCAAACCGAAAAGAATTTCAAGATGTGGATGCATGGGCTTTCAATAATGTAGTATTTTGTGTGTTTAGTTACGTACATCCAGGGTACAGTTCTGCCCACGGCACCATGTTCTGTGCTGGTAAGTCATTAAAACAACAAGCTGCTCCCAGTCTTTAAATGATTCAAGTTTGGACAGAGACTCTGCTCATTTGCCTTTTGAGAAAAAAAAGAAATCTAGTTTCCACTGATGGTTTATTGGCTCATGTGCAAATGTTGACGATTTAACTCTTGCATTTTCCAAAATCTAGTTGTACTGTAATACTGGATAATAACTGGATAAACACTGAAAAACATCTGTGTTGCGTTACTCTGCCTGAGAAAATATAGCTTCCTCTGCATTAGTATGCTTTCAAATTATAGACACGCAGCTTAAACTGTTTTACATTTGTATACAGATACGTACAAAGTGTTTGTTTTAACTATATTCAACCACAAGGGGTCACCCTCTTCACAAGTTCTTTATTGTAGACCTGAACAAATATAGGAGTAATTTGAAATGTTGAGTAATGTTACATACACACTGGCTGGCTGTAATTATTATTAATATTGTTTTATGTATGCCTTCATATTCCATAGCGCTGTACAATGGGTAGACAGGACAGAACAAGTAGTATGCTTCATGTTCTTATCTTTCGCAATATCTTACAACAGAGCCAAAACCTTGCTGACCACAAACTTAATAGCTCACCACAGACAGGTTGTATACCAAAGCGCTGTACAATGCATAGCCATCCCAAAAGTGTTCAACCCTTTTTAATTTTCCATGATTTCATTATGTTAGATTGGAATTCAAATGAATAAAATTTTTGACGTACATATCATCCTTACTGCTTTTGATTGGACAGATTTTTTGACCCACAAGTTCATTACGCCCTTCATGACCAAAGTTATCTTCTACCGTTCGGACCAGAGTATTTTTTTTCTTTTTTATAAAATTCGATAGTGCCGCCTTACGGTCAGGTCTGGGGTTTTTGTCACCTAAGGACCAAAATATGTTTGTCATTTTTAGCATACGTTATATTTCCTTTTCCTATATCTGATGAACTATACATCATTTTGTTCAGGAAAAGTAATACAAAAAATTTTTTATTTATTTTTTATTTATTTTAATTTTTTTGGCACTTTCTCTTATGCACCATGGTTTGAGATCCCTTTCGGCATCTCAACAATTTTTCTCCCTCTCCTGCTTCTGATCTGTCTGTGCTGATCACATTGTGATCAGCAAGCAGGGCTCCATAGCCCTTTTCTCAAGTGAACCTTCCGTGAGCATCAGTAGTGATATCTACTGGAAAGCATGCAATTGGGGATTCCTTGAATGATGGTATACTGGCCCTCGCGGTGTACAGTCAATAGACAGTCTGATCTCCTGTGTAGTGCTGCAACAAAGTACTGGTACATCCCAACAGGCTTCTTATATAATTGATATCCACATGTTTTTTAGGCAGGTGTGAAAGAATACTACCGTATAATGACATGTTAATTGTTTATTTGTATCATTTAACAACTGCAGAGTGAGTGAACAGAAGAAAAAAGTCAGTATTTAATGTGACCACCCTTTGTGCAAGTGTTACTTCTCCCTGTAAGATGTTAAATCTCTGCCATGTCAGAGGATTTCAGTTACTGATGGCCCACTTGCATCCTTGAAAGCTAAAAATGGTGAGCTGCCCTACAGGAATGGCTTTTTTTTTTAACTGGTGCACTGGTTTTTTTAACAGGTTGTGATGTATTTTATAATCAATTGTGACAGTGTTCCCTTAACACCCAATCTGTGCTGTTATATGGGGGACCAAATGCCAATTAACAAAATCAAGAGCAATTAGAAAGGGCCACTTGCAACAGTAAATGCATCATCCCATTTATTCAGTATGCATCAGTGGTGCAAATATTTTGGGGTAAACAGCCCCTTTGTTAATCTCCCAAGCCAAAAGGGCTGGTCAATGATATGTTGGACAGCAGGCAAGGTGTACTGACAGGGCTGGAATGGCATTGATGGGGTAACCGTGAACCTTTAAGGCCAGCTGTAGGTTTTTATGCTCATGTAATGTACTACTTAGCTCACCATTTTTTCAAACTACTCCAACTTTGAGTCTTATCTAATCCTGAAATGGCTGTATTGCAAACCATGGAGCTAAATCGGTGGAACTACATTGGCTTTTTAACACAGAGAGACCCATTAATAAGGCATCCATGTGATAGGAGAGGTGCATTAAGGCAACCGTTTTATGTCCCTGGCAGCCCCAGTGAAGAAGAATGCAAAACAGGTCCATTAACCCTGAAATCTGGGTAAACATCCAAAATATACCCAATAAATACCAAAATTCTAAATTTAGAATGCCACAAATGTTTTGGGGGAACCCCCCTTACCAAATAGGCTTTTAATGCTGTATTCAACATCAGACAAGTTGCACTGATATAGGGTATACACAACACTAGAGCCCTGCACGGGCTCCCGCTGATTTTCTGACCAATTCCGCCCGCTCCCGCAATGTGGGTGTTCCACTCCCGCCACATTTGTGGCCAGTCTCGCCTGCTCCCGCCACATTTGTGGCCAATTAAGCCCACCTCCTTACGTGAACTGCAGATATCCCGCGCAGTCCCGCAAGGCTGCCCTCGAGTTGCTCCTTCACAGCATCGCTTCTCTTGCTCCGCCCAGGAACAAGGTGGAGTCACAGGAAGTGACGTCGCATCACGTGACTCAGTTTTGTTCCTGCAAGAGAGGAGACAATGTAAGGGAGCAGCGAGAAGGCAGCCTTGCGGGACTGCGCGGGATTACCAGGACCCGCAGGTACAGTGCTTGACCGCCCGCCATGGGCGTAGGAACCCCTTAAAATCTGGGGGGGACAGCATTTTTCCCCATCAGATCCCCACTTTCTCCCCATCTCTCTCACTATCTACTCCCTCCCTACCCTCCCTTCTCACACTATCTACCCTCTCCCTACCCCCTTCTCACTAGCTACCCTCTCCCTACCGCTCCCTTCACACTAGCTACCCTCTCCCTACCCCCCCTTCTCACTGTCTACCCCAGGGGTGTCCAAGTTTTTTCTGCAGTGGGCCACTTCATCAGAATTGTATACGTGCGCGGGGCGAACTCATTTTTCACTGTGAAAAAAAAAAAATGCAGATTAAAATAAAGTAAATGACACAAAACCTTTACTTTTCCTCTCACTGATTTCTGGGCCTAGAACGTTTTGTGACTACAAATTCAGGACTCAGGATAATAAAAAATTAAATAGTTCTATTTATTCTAGGGATGCACCAAAATGAAAATTCTGGACCAAAACATTCACGGTCCAAAACGGAAAATGACCCCCCACCTTTAAAAAATAATAATAAAAAATTAACATTTTTTATACAAGTAGGTAACACACCACAATTGGACAAAAAAAATTAGCAATATGACTTGGCATGATAGGAGTGTGATTGCTAACAGCAATCACAGTCTCATCATGCCTAGGTTCCAGCACTTACACATCCATGCTATCTCACACACACACTCATTCATATACTCATTCATTCACAGATTCATTCCCTCAATCACACATACTCATTCAAACACCCTCCCCACCCCCTTACCTGCACTGCAGCTCCTCGATGCCGCTCACAGACTTCAGCAGGGGGCGCGGCCTCCCTCTGCGTTCTCTGGTACTGCGCAGAGGAAGCGTGATGTGATGTCACGTGAACTCTGCTGGGTTCCGCTTCCTCTGTGCAGTACAGAAGACCCTCCCACAGGTAGGTAGCAGGGTTCGAGGTGCGGACCGCATAAGATCGGTTGCCCTGGCTGCCGATCTTACGCGGGCCGCACCTTGAGGTCTCGCGGGCCGCATTTGCGGCGTTTCTATTGGGGGGGGTGTCCTACGGCCCTGGGGGGGATTTCTTCATTATCGGTTCCCCCCGCATGAGTTACTGGGGGGGGGGGATCTGTCCCCCCCGGTTCCTACGCCCATGCCGCCCGCAACTTTCTTGGCTGGTCCCGTGGGACCTGCCTCCCAATGCAGTCCTCTACACAACACCCAGGGATTATATTATATCCCTATATCACTGTGTATAGTCCTAAACTTATACATGTGGTTATCACTGAATTGCACAGTATTCCTTGGGAATGTTTAATGTGTATTGTTTGCAGGTAGGTTTGTGAGTGAATATCAGGCATTATATAATTATTACTAGATCAAGGCACTCTTTTATCCACTTTCTTTGTAACCTTATCTAACCCCTTCCCATACCTATGTATTCCAGAAGCAATTAATCATTTCAAATGAATGTCATATTTAATAACTAAAGGTTTATGAAGTAAATAGAACACCCGTAATTCATTTAAGCTATACTAAACCCTTTGAAAAGCACTGATTAATATGTTCACATATTTTGTGTGTTAAATTGATTTGCAACCTGTGAAAATCTGTAGGTTGCTAATTCTGTAAGTATATGTATGTATGTATTTTTTTTTTTTTTTGTGTGTTCACCTAGGATATCTTGAAAAGGTTGAACTTTTTAGGTCTCTTAAATCTCACTAACAATGTAACCGTGTAATACGGTGATCGGTATGTTTGTTTTTTGGATATCTGTACAAACTAACCCTCAACCTATAAACCAATAAGCCCAAAACAATAAAAAATGCTCTGCTTCACAATCCGTGCAAGGGAAGGAAAGAGGAAGACTCGCGGATCACTGTGATCACAGCACCCATGAACACTAATCAGTGTGATTGCTAATCATGGAAATCACTTGAGCAAGAGTAGCACTTTTGGTTCCAGCAGGACTGCCTCGAGTCCCCTACACTCGGAACCGACTGGCAGCGGCATACTGCACTTTTAAGGCATGATGTTCCATGTCATCTCTCTTTATGAATGTAATGTATGAAAATTATACCTTTGAACGTCATTGGGTATGCATAGCGGTACACAGAATCATAGTTCTCATATCGCAAAGTAGACACCTTGTCTGAAATAGTTGAAAAAGTTCTTAACACTTTTCATTTTCCTCCAGATGGCCCTTTTAAATACGTTAAACACCGAAGACAGATCACATCTGGAAGAAGAAAGCAGGGATTTACGGAGAACAAAACGGAACAAAGGCAGTGAAGCATCTGAGAGTAAGTATTGCTTTTACTCCGGGGCTTTCATGCTGTCATGACCCGAACATAATTTGATAGGGGTGAACATGGAATGTTTTAGCTCAGTGATTTTAAAAGAAGACGGGGAATGGTTAAGGGTGATTTCTAAAGATACATCACGCTTTAGGTAAGATGGAGTCACTTCCTTCTTATCGTTCATGTTAAAAGATAATAGTCAACCTATGTAGTCAGTTAGGAGCCCTGCTCAGAATGTATGCAGCAAGGAAAACAAATTCTTATTTTGCCTTTCTATTTGTGTTGTGGGTTTGATGAGATCAATAAAAAAGGTATATGGTTATATTTCAGCTGTCTGGCAGATGATTTGCCTTTTTGTCTTCAGATTCTGTACTGATTTTCTAAAATGTAGAATTTAGAACTTTCATTCATGCATTGAGCCTATTTATTGAGCCCAAGATTAATGATTCATCTCGAATTATACAGGGATCTTAAATTATTTCCTAGCGACAGCTGTTTTGGTTTACAAACACAGTTTCATTATTTCTGTGCTGCATTCGTGATAAAATGAGGGAAGGAGCCTGCTGATGAAGACCTGTAATGACCAACTTTATATTTAACATCTTCCACTGGGGAAAATTGTTTGGTGTTCATAAATAACTAAATGCATTATTCCTGTATGGTTATCTTGGAAGGTAGGGATGCTTTCAAAGAGGGAGACACTGGGCATACCGCTTGTTATAGAGGCATGGGGCAGAGGCACCGCACCAAAAGAATCTATAATGAACCACTGGAAAGTTCTCTCAGTGAGAGTTTATAAATATAGATAATATCAGGCAAGAGATAATGCATAGATGCAAAAGGAGACTAAACCTTGCATTGTGTTGCATCGATATAAATTATATATAGAGTAAATAATTGACCAAAGATATAAAAATGTTATTTCCATGATGGCTGTACATGATAGGCAGTGTTTTGGCCTGCCGGAATCTTATTACTAAGCAACTTATGACGGGGACTAGTCAAAATATTTAGGTGATCTTGTTCCTGCAACTAACGACAATGAAGCTATCCTGAAAATTAAAACTGTAAAGCTACATATTCTCCTTGGCGAATGTCAAGATCAACAAGCTGTTTTGGCCCTATATAGTTCTATAAATATTTTTAACGGCTCCACTAAAGGGTTTTTTTTTTTAGCACTAATAGAGATAATATAAAGGATGCATATTTTTGTTTTCCATTTTGAGATTTGAGATTTTGAGAGGGTCTTAAAGGACAAATATTGGCATTACTTCTGATAATGCTGCTTTTACTTAAAAGATTGTAATTTTAGATTCAAAGCATATGGCTTCTTTGTTTTGAAGTTGCGCGCGAGGAATATGCATTGCAGAAAGTGTGGTAACGTATTGTGTTCTTTTGCCCATTGCATGTACATATTAACCTCTAACAAATCAATAAAATAACCACAGACACAGAATTGTAAATTGGATAAAATTGGCCGTAGCTTTATTTAAAAGGGTATAAGAGGCATTAACAACACAAACCATTTAACGTAATAACCAAATAACTTCTTATAAATAATACACCAAATACAATCCGCCCCTTTTCTCAGCCAGATTGTGTAACACCAAGCCTCTGTCCACCTCAACACAGAGGCGACCTTTACCCCTTATAAAACTACGACAATATAACATATTACATACCTTACATTTAAAACAAAAGGGAGGGGGGGTGGGACGCTTGCTCAGCAACAGCTCCTTGAAGATTTTTCTTGAGGTGAATTTAATCACCCTGCGAGCAGCTATTTATTTATTTTACAGTTGCCTCACGCTGTAAGCACAGCTGACTGTACCAATCAGCTGTGCTTATTTTTCCCGCCGCACAGAAAGCCCAATCAAACCTCGTGCTGCAGCACAGCTGATAAACCAATCAGCTGCGCTAAATAAACTGCCTGCCCAGTAACCTAGAATTAAAAGATAATAATAATAATAATTTAGCTAGCCTAGCCCACCAAAACTTTATGCCTTAACTATCCTGACCTTTTAGTGACCCTTATTATATAACTAATGTCCAGCAATGGACAATTAGCGCGCCGCTTAGGCAGCTTGCGCTTTCAATTCTGGTGCTATGTGATCAGGAATTCATATTCAGTAAGATTTTCCTTCTAGTTCACAACAAACTATGAGGTTCACTACAAGTTATTAGCTTAAAAATAAGAGGGCGTTTATAACACCATATGGAGGCTAGAGAGCCACAGCTGGCTAATGCCGTTT
Organism: Spea hammondii; assembly: GCA_029215755.1. NCBI lineage: Eukaryota > Metazoa > Chordata > Amphibia > Anura > Pelobatidae > Spea > Spea hammondii. The sequence goes on from JARDYJ010000008.1 coordinate 24,646,362, forward strand.
AAATGTACCCATAGACAGTTTTGCTAGAATGCGGTCTACTTTTAGCACACAAGCTTCTGCCCAAGTTGGCAGCATTAACCAAATGTTGCGTTTATGCATGTAGAACCTTGTTAAACATTTGCGTTATTTCTTCCACAATCTAATTGGTCTTTTAGTATGACACACACATCACATTGATCTTGTCATGTCAAGTGAGTTTGCCTGTTCGGGTTGTTTACATGTTTCATGCTGTATGGTCAAAAAATTATGTTTATTGTGTGAATCTGTCTGTTTTTAAATTGCTTATTGGAATACTATAATTGATGTGATATGGTAGACGGTTGTGTTTTGTTGCTTTTCCCACCAAATATATATATTATGCAATAACTAGAATAATTAGAATGTATTTCATTTGTTATTGGTAATAAAAAAAATAATAATAAAAAAAAAGGTTGCAAGGTGATGTAATTGGGGTGCAGTGAGTGTAGTAGTGATGGTGGCCCTTGGATTGTGATAAGGCCGCTGCATAAAATAAAGGTTAAGCCGTCCTGCCTGTGCCGGTCCCAACCGAAAATGGTCGATGATGCTTCTCTCAATTATAATAACAAATTTGAAATAGGTGTCTGTTTTCTGGGCCTCATTTGATCTCTACCAGATAATAAGCTGGGCTTTTCCCCTAATAAAGAGTTTGTCTGGCATACAATGTGGTATGAAGAGCCATGTAGCTAATCCCGGGAGCACATCGCTGGGACCCTGGAAGAAAGATTGTTGCAACCCTGGCTCCCGTCAAAATAATAATGCTAAATTATCTGAGTACTTTAATAGACATTTTTCCACAATGGGGCAAAAAATACATATAGCCGTGCTGCAGAAACTTCTTTATTGCTCCATGATCCAAGAATCCTTGCCACAGCTCTCAGTCAGTAGCAATGAAGTATTTCCAATGACATCAATGGGAGTATGGCCTGCCATTGATTGACAGCTTAAGCAGCCAATCAGTGGCAGTAAGGTGTTCGCACTTAAATCAGTGGAAAGACTTTACGCATGCGTGGCGGGGCATAAACAGGCCCTGTGCCCGGTGGTCGGCAGAGCTAGCCCTGGAGGTGAGTGCATCACGTGCGGGGAGACTCATTCCACCAAATGAATCTTTGCAGGGCATTTTGATGGGGGGGAAAGGACATATGCATTTGGTGGGATTCTGCAGAATTCCCCAATGCATTTGTGAAATAAAACATGAATATTTAAGGGATCACGCACCTATCATATACATTAAAGCACATATAAATGGCTGGAGTGTCCCTAAATTGTTTCCATAAACATGATTTAGCTTTTACAGGCTTGTGTTTTTATGTGATAAAACTTTAAGAGGAGAGAATAAAATAACAGATCTGTTAAGGGTTTATTTGCGTAATATTTTAGAGGGTCCAATTAATGTTTTGTCTAAGTGAAACCTTCTGGTTTTAACCTAGAGAGAAGATTTAGCTCTGAAGCCAAAAGGGATCCTCCACTAGCCCTGGCTTATGGGTGTGATTAATTAGGTCAGTCTAAGCTGCTAATGGCTGCAACAGATCATTGCCAATAAAAACCTGGACCTTGGAAAAAATCCAGGTCTAGGAACAGATGTGCGATATTTGTATTTGTAACTGAAATGGGTGGCAAGCATCTGGCTGCGGCAGTATGATGGGAAGACCCATGGTCTAGGTCATGGACCCATTGATCATATTGTGAGGTGTATTTAATTAGAGCTAATTGTTTCATTATGATATTTCTGAGATAGCTCTGTCTGGCTTAAAGCCAGCGGTTCTAGCCCTGGTTTCCTGATACGCTAGGCTCTGCAAAGAAAATACAACTCTGTGCTTATTTGTTCTATTTGAACTTTGATCCTTATTACTTAGGGATTTTAATACATTGCAAATATCTTCATTTTCATCCTGCTTAAAGGGAATGATGTGGTAATAGTTCAGTGGAACAGAATTGCAATGATATACTTTTAAGTATCTTAACTAGTAATGTCATTGTTTTTTATCACATGATAAAATGTTAAATTGATGATAGAATTTGAAGAATGCTCTGAATCCACCAGACGGCACTTATATTGCAATCAGTTAAAGACTGACATTACTCATTTTGAAAAATGGTTATCTGGCGTATCCATTGCAATTATAGTTGGCTTTTTACCAGACAAACATTTACATAGGAATGATATATGCAAGCAAACATGTGGCTATAATCTTTCTCCTGAAATTAGTCCAAATTAGTTTTATTACATATTTAATTCTAAGATCAGTATATCCAAAAGACTAAATCAACTCAAACTTTCTGGAAATGATTACTCCTAACTGGTGCAATGTCCATCAAATGTGCAATATCCATTTGTTCATTTAATTGCAAACATGATGTTTGAATCTGTGAACCCGTGTCCGTGAAAGCGAATGATGTATCTGGTTCTGGTCCCTTTAGCTAACCAAGATTTAATATCATGTCATCTTTTGCTTCACTGCAATATAAAGTTTACTTGAATTTAATTCACTTTCCCATTGTTCAATTTAGCCAGACCAAATACTTCTGAAATGGTTCACATCAAATCAATGCTTCATACAAATTCAGGTGGGCATGTACATTTTTTGCCTCTTTCACACATTTTGGAGAAAGTGGGCAATAAGTGGCAGAAGATTATTGCCACTGACTGGCTGCTTCAGCATCACTTGAATAATAAACCCCTGCCTAGAGAGTTCACCGGGCCGGCGCTGTACCTTCTACACTGCAAAAGGGACACCATACGATTTAATGGGGCCACACAGCTATTATATGCATATTAAAGGGGCTGGAGTGTCCCTTTAAGTTGAGCCACCCTCTTTAAGGTTCGTTGAGATCCTGAGGTTTTTTTGCCAGACCCTTATAACTTATCTAACTTAGTATTTACCACAAAAAAAAATTTCCAGCATGCTTATGACTCAATGAGAAATATAGCTGGCCTCTTCCACTTGCTGCTGTGTAAGTTTTTATTTTTGCATTTCTGCCACATGGCTTTCTTTTATCATGTCCACTTTTAGAAGTTACTATAGGTGTTAGATTTAATCCTAATGGGTATGATCAGCTAAAGGAAGGGCTTTCCCAGTGGGGCTGCAGAATAGTGATGGGAAAAGATGAGTTTGGCAAAAGTATTTAAAATGGATTTGGCTTGGAGCAGCCAATCAGTGGCAGAGTCCTCCCATTGAAAGCATTCGCAAAGGTACAGTAGCACTGGAGATGACTGGCGGTAGATATATCACGTGCGGGGAGATGTGTTTCACTGGCACATCTTTCATGGCAAATAGCTGGGGAAAATTCCTCTTGTCCCAAAGCTCTGCATTGTGAAATTTCTCCAGCGTTTGTCACTATGCTCAGCTACACCTAAAGCATGTTATGGAAAGGTCCGCTTCGTTTTTGTGTGCCATTTATTGCAAGTTGTTTGCAACATACAGTAAAGTGTCCTAACACTTCTCCTAAATACTATATAGCGTAATACTATTACCCTAAAATTTGTCAAAATGTATCTAGTGTGATGGCTGAGGCATTTTGATTGTGATAGCTATAACCCAACCAAGACCTTTCAGGGTAATTTTCTTGAGACATTTAGCATTTTCTGTGTGAGCAAAATAGAAACTGGAATAATGGTTACATTTGTTGCTGTTACAGAGATTCTTACTGCTTGCATTCTAATGCTGTCACCAGAATAAAGAATGAGAGAACCATTGGCACTACTGTATGCAAATGGATTAATTATTTATTGGGCTGTATTAACCATAATACAAACTGGGCTTTTTAAAGGTGAAGAGGTGTTTGAATGTGCTATGATCCTTCCAACGTCTAATATCCAAAAATAGCGAATAGCGTTACATCTCTGAAATAAAATACTTATAAATCAGTCAGTAAAAAGATGAAATAATACTAGCATCTTGCTTTGATTTATTACGTTAAACAGGAATTCCATTCCATGAATGCATCTGATTTTGCTCCACAATTTCCCAAAAAGTTTTATATCAAATATTTCTATTTTCAGAACAAAGGGAAGAACAGATGTATTGTTATATGCTGCATATCTCTACTTCCCAGGCAATTTGGGATACGTTTTGTACCTGTTAATCACAAGTGTAAATAGAATTTAAAAGTGCAGGCTCTTGGTTGATCATTTTTTATTGTATTTTACAGCATTAGCTAGCTACAAATAAAATAAAACTACGGTATTTTTATTGACCTCATGGTTCTCTTCTTCTGGTTGAGCTTTCATCTCAAGTAGCGACCTCTAAGGCTCTGAAACCTTCCAATCATCTTTGTTGGGCCAATAAATAGTATCACCTTTGTTTGATCTTACTGCTATAAAGTGACAACATCAGCCATGTTTACAGGACTCGCATTAATTTCAAATTCTGCTGTCCAGCGCATGTAAAATGCCACCTAGTAACGGGTTTCCTTCTGCCAGTTTGTGCATTCTACATACTGATCAGCAGCATCTATGTGTGAAAAAGAAGTAATAACTGCATGTAACAAAAAAAAAATCTCTATTGTGGGTTTGCTATATTGACATTACTGTCAATGACACACAAAGATGCTGATCACATCCTTGCCTGTGGAATATATAAACTCACAGAAGGAGAACAATCACAATCAAGTGTCTACATCCCACGTAATTCAGATACGGAAACTTTACATGGTGGTCAACATGTAAAAATGAGATATTTCGGGAAAAATGGCTACAATATAGACAACCAAACTCCAATACGGCTGCAGAGGAAAGAGCCAGCGATACAATATCATGTCTAGTTTTCTTTAGCTTGACTCTAGTGATGTTTTATTACAGTTGTAACCTGTATTGGTAGTTAATTAGCTGATGTGTTCCTGGTTCATTGGTGGGAGCATTTCAGCACAGCACTGGTGATTTTAAAAGCATCAGCTGGACCTTGTATTCTATCAGATCAGGCCAAAATACTATTACTTTATGTTGTTTTATTTTTTATTTTCCAGAAACAAAAGAACTTGCACATTCTGTTTAAATTAAAATGTAAACAGTAATACTATTTTAAGCTAAAGCAAGTCCATTTCTTGACTTTATATGATAAAGATGTTCTTTCACAAGTGACCTCTTTGAAGGTCTACATTGATTGATGCAAGCACAGATGTAATAAAAGCTGTGCAGCACTTGCTTACATACTCACATGAGTTTATTTTTTGTTCGGTTGATGCCAAACTGAGTAACTGCTAAAGGGTACATTTTTAAGAAAAAAAAACAAATTTAATGCGAATTTAGATATAAAACAGCTCCAAAATATTTTCTGATTCATTTGAATAGTATGTCTGTGTGCATGCATTCCAAATATTTATATTTTGTAGTGTTAAATGTTAAATTCTACCTATTCTGCTGAAGTAAACACACTTTTTTTTTTTTTAAACTGGTAACCCAACCCCTTCCAAGCAATGTCTTTAAGCGTATACCGAATTTGCTCGATTATAAGACGACCCTGATTATAAGATGACCCCCCAAAATCTGAATATTAATTTAGGAAAAAAAGAAAAAACCTGAATAAAAGACGACCCTATAGGAAAAAAAGTTTTACCAGTAATTGTGAAATACGGTAATTCCCCAGATTCATAATTTCGCAAGGAACAATTCTCATGTGACACCAAATAAGACACTGATAGGTTGCCATAGAACCTGAAATGTTGCTTAATGTACTAGTATTGTTAACCCCTCAGTCACCAAGGATTTTCCATATCCCAAAGGCCACAGCTTTTACCATGTTTTAAACAATCATTCCCCTATTCCATATTTAACCTACTTTATGGCCTTCTTTTGAAACCATATCCCTACACAACACATATTAGTACTATAAAGGCTATGAAAGTGTTGCATAGGGCATTGACTAGCCCCAGACAGCCTTTATAGTGTGGTGGGTAAGCATGGAGTTGGCAGGGAAAAATGACTGACCCAAAGAAACAGGACTTCACCTAGAGACTCGCGGGAATGTTTATAATAAGTGTTTGTGGGAGCAATCGAATTGTGACATATCACAAGGTAAGCACAAACCAGAGGCAGTAAAATGCCATTATAGCAAACAACAACAAATAACAAAAAAAAGTTTGATATAGATGAAGACCAGAAAATACCATACAGCTATATTAAAACATAAATATTAACCTGTTAAGGACTGGTCTGCCCCTTCCTTTTTTTTTTAATTTATTTTGTTTAATTATTGAGATCAATATTTATAAAAGGAAAATAGACAAAATTCCAGGAAAGGGCATTAATTTCCAGTATACTGATATACAAGTTAGATTACAATTACTTAATCATCAAACGTTAAAGGATCTATCCATATGAGTATCACAGTCATATCGTATGACAAAAAAACCCCATATATAATAAATAAGCAACTTACAGTACTGTCTACAAAGTGATTTAATATATAATTGGAGAGAATGAGACATCCCATTAAGGGGGAAATATTAGGTTCTCATTTGTTAACCAGGGATTCCATCTAGAAATGGAGCCCTAAATTAAAATAATTGATTTAAAAAAAATCCACTTGTCTGATAAGAGATGTGATAATACATGTCTAACCAACGTGGAGTTTTGTGGGATTTCCAATATCTGGCTAAGCATTAAAGACATTTCTAATTCTAATATATGTATATACCTGTTGAACTGGGAGGGCACGTTTTCTCGCTGGTTTCTCTAAAGGATAAGATCGAGTAATCCTTAGTAAGGTCTACAATAATATTAATCCTATATACGGACCAAGTACTTACATATGAATCTTTAATATGTATCTGGAGGGCTTCTAATGGAGTGCCAACTGTAATATAACTAACTAAATGTAATCGTTCTCATATAATCAGGCTTGTAATATCTAAAGATCTAATCCCGATAGGGTTGACCCAAAGTAAGAAGAAAAGGGTGTAGATTTTTACATTACTGAAATTCGTAGAAACTCTAAAACAGGTTGGTTTATATCTTATATTAAACATCCCAAGCTAATACGTGAGAAAACATTACCACCTCGTGTAACAAATCCAAATCAGCAAGCCCTAAACCAACTTGCTTAGTAGGTTTCCAATGCTATTTCTTGCTAGTCTTGGCTTCTTTGATGCCTATAAGTTCTAGTTATTTAATATTCCCCGAGAGACTTGTAATAGGAGATAATACTCTAAACAGATATAAAGTCTTAGGGATAAGGTAGGCCCTAGTTATATTTATACTGCCTATTCATGAAATTTCAGTGCCCTTTCTTTTTTGAATTTGTTCTTTAATCTTTTCAATCAGGAGTGAATAATTCAATCTTTGCGTTTCTTGCAGATCAAACATAATTCTTATGCCTAAGTACTCCATCATTTTTGGTTTTGACCAGTCAAATGGGTAATTGGTTTAAAGTAGGTCATATTGTTTAGGGGTTAAATAAAAAAAAAAATCACCTGGGTTTTAGCAATATTTTACTTAATTTTACTATTTTACAATAATTTGAAAAACAACCAAATTCCTGTATAATTGTTAGAACTTTCCCTATTGACCTAACTGGAGAAATTAAAGTTAAAAGCATACCATCAGCTTATAGAGTAATTTTATTTTCTTGATTTTATTTTTTCTGCCAATGGGCATCCTTGTCTCATACTGTTTTTCATTTTAAAATATTAGGAATTGATGAGGGTCTGGTTACTTCTTTGGAGAAGTATAAAAGGCTAATGATGTGTCTGATTTTCTTCTCTCTCATTTAGTGTATATACGCAATATATATATATATTTATTTTTTTTTCAGAACAAGACAAGTTTTGTTTAGATACAATTTTTTGGTCATATCTCATAATATTTTTTTTTTTTTAAAAGTACCTTTTCTCATCAACAAAAGCCAATAGAAAATCCTGCTAAATAGATTCTGTTTGTCCTGAGTTTAGAAATACCTAATGTGTTTTTTTTGCAAATCATAGGGCAATAAGTAGTGTTTTGCCATATATGTTTTTGGAAACTAGACACCCCAGAGTATTTTAAATGCTGGTATTTTTAACACTTTCCATGCACTAATTCTACTACAAGGCTTTGTCAAACTTTGTGGTAGTAGTTTATTATTTTCACACAAATTGTACTTCGGGTATAAATTTACAGCTCCTGGTATATGTCGCATCACATATGTCAACATCTCCTGAGAACGGTGATACCACCCATGCATTGGTTTGTCTGGTTATTTGGGGGCTTAAAGGCCACATTTGGGAGGTGTGCATCTTTGTGATTTCTATAATATGAGTCACTTTTCTCAACCTTATATATTATACCATGAAGTAGTCTAGTTGTGAGCTCATAGCAACATGAAAATTTAAGGAAACAATATAAATAATGGCTTATATCAGACCAGTAATATACCATATATTACCATACAGTAACAGACAATAATGCACATGTGTGTTAATACCATATACTAATACACACTCTAACACTATATACATAACACACACAACATCATACTCATACACATAAACACCACATTTGTATATACTTGCACACACTTATCCAATAACATACACCGACACATGTGCTGACTTCTGTACATATAGAAAATATACACACTTATTCTGACGCTCTTTATATAGCACCAGCAGATTCCTCAGCGATGTTACAGAGTCAGTAGAATATTTTAAAATCACACACACACAATAACCAACTGGTACAAAAGGAGAAGAGGGCCCTGCTCTTAGGAGGTTCCAATCTACTTGACGACTCCTTGGATGGGGATGAGTTGGTGAAGTCAGGATGATCTGTAGAGGTTGTTGGTTGTTGAGATGGCTTGTTGTTGTACGCTTCTTGAAAAAAAGTGAGTTTTCAGAGAGCTTTTGAGTGGTATACGAGGGAAAAAGGCTGACAGAAGGAGGATTCCAGAAGTGGATTCCAGAGAAGGAACATGGGTAAAATCCTGAATGCGTAAGTGCGAAGAGGTAATAATGGTAGAAGACACAGGTCGTTTGTGGAACGAATAGGGTGGCATAGGAGGGTAGAGATATAGGGAGGTGCGAAGTTGTTAAGGGCTGTCTGATTCCGGAAGGTATGGGGAACCAAATGAGTGATTGGCACAGTGGAGCAGCAAATGAGGAACAGTGACGGAGAGATTCATCTAGCTGCATTGTTGAGGACGGATTGAATTAGTGAAAGGCAGGGGAAGGGGAGACCAATTAGTATGGAGTTGCAATAATCCAGACGAGATATCACACGGGAGTGGATTAGTATTTTGGCTGTTTGTGAGAGGAATGGCCAAGTTTGGGAGATGTTTTTCAAGTGATTGCATCAGGAATTGGTGGGAGAAACTTAGTTGATTATAAGGAAATAGTTCCAGCATTTTGGATGCCAAGGGGAGAAGGGAAACTGGACAGTAGTCTTGTCTGCGTGCAAACTTATCCACAGCCGCCTCTCGAGGTCGTGTTATTCACCCAGGTGCTGTGCGGTCACTGCACTTGCTTCAGCATCCCCCTATAGCCAAGCAGGGGGGCCCAGATGAGCCTGATACACCAGAGTCTGATCTCAGGAAGGGGGTACTCACACTAATACATATCCAGATACTCGCACTGACACTAAAACAACTAGACATTCAACACTAACACAACCAGACACCATAATACACAGTGTGTGTGAACATGTGTGGCTAACATAACCAAAGACACATGTTCACACGCTCATGAACATACCCAAAGATATGTTCACACTAACATACCCAGTCAGTCACACTAACACTGGCACACACTTTCACTAAATTACACATGCTAGCCTGGCCAAAGTTCACACACTGACATGCCCACACACACTTTCCCTAACATACTTAGACATACTCTAACATGCCTGAATACGCATGTTCCCATACGGATACCCTGACATACCCACACACACTAATACACCTAGGCACACTAATAACACTTACATGCCCACACACATGAAACTAACTCACCCTGCAAGGCCTTAGCTACTCCCACAGTGATGCTACGTGACACTAGCTCAACCCCAACAATTCTTTGAAATTAAGGAGATAGAGGTAAGTCCAGGTGTCGGGACTCTACCTCTTTATCCCTACAGAGTGTATCGTCATCTGTCGGGGGGGGGCATTTGCCCACTGTACCAGGCATATCTCCCAGGCCCCAGGAAGTGATTTTTACTTTATTTGGTTTAGAAGATGTCATAATGATTTGTAAGTAACAGAAGGAAAGAACGTTGCAGTTCTTCAGGCTATTTAGTACATGAAACACATGTTCCATCCACCTTTGTCATTGATGGGATTGTATATTTCACTGTGAGTAAATTTATAAGGGTTCTGGTATTTATTATCTAAGCAGGCAAAGTTGCTGGTAGTAAAGTATCCGGGAACATATATAGCGGAACTATTTCTGGGATTGGTCTTGTTTGGACAAGATCCAACATATTAGCAGATTCCATATGCTACATCGGCTGCAAGGACAAGCCCACCATGTGTTACGCATATTTATTGATGCTCCACACTGTCTAGGTACCATCTGACAGATATTTTTTGTTTCTCCAAATTGTTAACATAGAGATGTTATTCCCGTGCTCATCAGGAAATGTTTTGATCTAGTTGCTTTTTTGAGCTTTGTTGGTTTGCATCAATCAGCAATGTAAAATAGCAGACTCTTATTCCCTGCTTTAGGTGTTTAATGCTCAAGTCATAGAGAATTTACTATTCATATAGATGAGAAAAGTGACCATGAGTAGCTAATCCCCTCTATGAAAACTACATATGTGAAGTGCATTGGAGTTCTCGTGTCGGGTGGGCAGTGAATTGGCTAAGTTTGTAAGGGCTTATATTGTACTTAATGAAAAAGTGCAAACTTTTGATTAGGAAGGATCTTAATATCCTCTAAATGCCCTGTTTAGCAGAAGGAGGTTTCCATGGGTTCAAGATTGTTAGCAATTAAGAGAGCCTCTATACATGACATGGTTGAGAGTAGTGTGTGTGTGTGTGTGTGTGAACTACTCCTGTTGTTCACACACACATGTACACTTTCAGTGTTTTAAGGGCTCTGACAAATTCAAAATTGATGTTCCACACAGTCTAGGTACCATCTGACAGATATTTTTTGTTTCCCCACATTTTTAACATATATATGTTATTCCCGTGCTCATCAGGAAAAGTTTGATCACAAAGCAATGTAGGAAGCAACTGTGAAGACAAGAATTCCAGTCTTCTGCCAAGAGCTTGATTTTCTGGAAACACAAATGGGTATTATTATATAGTGTATATAAAAAAAAAATAATAAAAAGGCGAAGACTTGGTGAATTTCCACTAGTTACATTATAACTCAACCCTCAACATTTCTAAGTGAATCGGGAGCGGTACTAACACTTTTAGGAAGCAGCCTATTTGCCAAGGAAGAATCAAGATTATTAGCTGTTGATTTTTGATGACATGAGTAGGAAAAGACTTTCATCCTACTGGACCAAATAATTTGCCTACTCATGTAATTTATCGTTACATTCTCCAGCCTAGTTTTTCAACCACAAGAGTTTGTGACCTTTATTTCAAGCTTCTAATTTGCATGTGGTTATTTGTTACTCACTCACATGCAGGCCTTGTGAAAAATCTAAGGGTTGAAGAGCCCTATGATTCTGGCAGCATTGTAGACAGTGCCTGTTGGGGGGGGGGGCATAGGTCATACACAACTTGCTAGTGTATTATGTTAATGGAGTTTGTCACGGTAACCCGCTGAGGACACATGGGGGTAGATTTGAGTTTGGGAGGTGGATACTGATGGATTTCTCAGGAGACTCGCCTGCCTGCCCGCCTAGCACTTTCTTTGGTGCTCATTGGGGAGAAACGGGAAACCTCGTCTGGTCTGCCATAACCAGACTTTCATGAGCTAGCCGGCTATGAAGGCTCTACGTGGCCGGAAACGCTCCATACGCCTGACCGGGACCTAGCTGCAAATCTGTAGCGATTTCCACCGACAATTAGAACCGTGTCGCTACAGACACCTGTTGTAACTACAGAAGAGCGACGTGGTGTGACACTATGCTCGTGGTGGGCAACACTCGGTGGTTACAGAGAGGGAGCTCATTTGGGAACCCTGGTTTTATTACCAATCTTTAGGACCAGGGTTTACCCAGCCGCGGCTATGGAACTCTGGCCCGGTTACCGAGCGGACTATTCCTGGGGACATTTCAAGTCGCTTTTGGATCAGAACATCCTTGAACCCTGAGCTCTCATTGGTACGCCGGGTTTGACGCTGCTCACTCGGGATCACCCCAAAATAGTGACTCATTGTCGGGTGGACATTGCTGGCCATAGAACGGTATGGAGGCGCCAGGCTCTTGATGGGATTAAACCCCTAATCCTAATAAAGTCCTGTTTTCACCTCAACATGAGTGTTGTCTAATGCTTGGGTTGGACTGCTATGGCACTTTATTGTCCTTTTTAGGACAATAGTCACATTGTCAGGGGCATAACTAGGAGCCTCAGGGCCCCGGTGCGAGAATCTGTTAAGGGCCCCCAACCCATTCAACCCCCCCCCCTTCTCAGGCTATCTACCCTCTCCCTACCCCCCCTTCTCACTATCTACATTCTTGGTTTTTGTTTCCTTTTATTTGCCAACCTGCCCCCCCCAGTTATGCACATCTGCCCCAGGCTTGCTACTCTGCCCCCTGATATGCCTTTTAACCCCCTATATGCCCCTCTGTCTCCAGAAATACCTTATACCCCTATACGCCACTCTGCCATATAGGGGGTTAAAAGGCATATCATGGGACAGAGTGGCATATAGGGGGGTATAAGGCATTTATAGAGGCAGAGTGGCATATAGGGGGTTAAAAGGCATTTCTGGAGGCAGAGTGCCCCATGATATGCCTTTTAATCCCCTTCATGCCACTCTGTCTCCAGAAATGCCTTTTAACCTGAATGGGGACAGGAGTGACACTGAGAGGGGCTCATTGGGGACAGAGATTACATGGGCTGAATTGGGACAGCAATGACAGGGGGGGGGGCTGAAAGGGGGCAGAGGTGGCACAGGGGAGCTGAACTTGTACACATACAGACAGATTTCTTTTTTTTTGTTTAATCATTTAAAAATAATTAATTTAAAAAAGCATTATGTTTGCCCCCCACGGACACACTTAACCCCTTGATGACAATTGCCGGTCCGGGCACGTCACCGAAAATCGTGACGATTATGACAATTGACGTGCCAGGACCGGCACGTCTTTAAACGGGTGAAAAAATCGATCCGTGATCGATTTTTTTTCACTCAAATGGTGTTGCTCTAATGCCTCGACATCGAGGCATTGAGCAACACCAAAAAAAAACATTCCCGGCCCCCCCCGATCGCTCCTAGGAGCAAATAAAAAAACATGTTTGAAAGACTGCACGTCTTTCAAACATGGCGGCGCCCGCCGCCGAAAAACGGGTTTAGGAAGCGATCGCGAGTCGCTTCCTTTGCTTAGCTGGTGTTGCTAAGATGCCTCAGTATCGAGGCATCTTTGCAACACCTGTTTAGCAAAGGAAGCGACTCGCGATCGCTTCCTAAATGCTCAACTTACCTTCCCGGTGCCGGCGTCTTCGAAACACATGCGAAACACAGGCGGAGCCTGCTGTCATCATCGGGGGGGGGTGTTGCTGGATGTCATGGACATCCAGTGAATAACACCCCTAGTGGTCAGATCACTCATAAGAGTGATCATGATTTGATAAATCAAAGGCAATGTTTTCTAAACATTGCCTTTGATCAGTATTGGATCTGCCTCCCTCCTTCACTTGCTTCTAGTGAGGGAGAGAGACAGATCAGTGTGTTTTTAGGTATTCTCAATAATATATATATATATATTGATCCAAAGGCTCTTATAAGAGCCACCCATTTAATATTAACCCCTTCATTGCCATTGATCACTGCATAAACAGTGATCTTGCATAGTGGCAATTGTTTTTGGGGTTCTTTTTTTTTACATTTTTTGTACTTTTTTTTTTACTTTTTTTTTAGGGTTTTTTTAATTTTTTTTATTAGAGCCATTAACCCTTTCCTTCCCCACTATTTTTGCTGCAATTGTTGCCATGCAGCGGTATACGGCTGAGGAGGCATGTTCCAAATTTGGCCCTTTTGCCCCCAAACAATCTGACAAACCCATGCATGTGGGGTATCAATGTACTCAGGAGATGTTGCTGAACACATATCGGGGTGTTGTGTGACAGCAACAACATACCAGGAGCTGTAATTTTACACCTGAAGTACAAAGTATGTTTAAAAAACAGCAAAAACAATTACTATCACAAACTTTGACAAGGGTTGGTGGTAGGATTAGTGCATGGAAAGGGTTAAACTATCAGCATCTAAAATACCCTGGGGTGTCTAGTTTTCAAAAATATATGGTTTGGTGGGGTAAATTTAATTTGCTGGCTTCAAAGATGCCCCAAATACCACATGGAGACAGAATTACCAGATTCAGAGAAAAATGGTTTTGAAATAGCAAAACGCTACTTGTACTTATTGCCCCATAACGTGTAGAAGAAAGTAAAAAAACATAAAAACATTGGGTATTTCTAAACTCGGGACAAATAGTAGAATCTATTTAGCAGGTTTTTTCAGTAGTTTTTTATGATGAATAAAAGATTTTTCAAATAAAAGTGAGAAATGTTTTTTTTTTTTCCTTCAATTTTTCGTCATATTTTATTATTTTTATTATAGAAAATTACATCATATATAAAAAATTATGGTGTCTGAAGAAAGCCCTTCTTGTCCTGAAAAAAACAATATATAACTTGTGTGGGTTTAGTAAATGGGTTAAGAGAAAATTACAGCTAAACACAAACACCGCAGAAACGATAAAACAGCCATTGTCACGAAGGGTACAAAAAATAGAATCAGCCTTTGTCACGAAGGGGTTAAATACACACACATACCGATTGTTTTTGTTTTTAAAAAATAAAAAAAAATATTAAACAGTTTGTTAAAAAAATAAATTCGTTTACTGACCTACTTCTTCCACTTTTTCATCTTGTCCTCTGGTAGCTGCAGGCCGCCGTTTTCTATGCTAACAGGATGTCGGGTCTCCATCCGGCACTCCAGCAGGCTGAGTGCGAGGGGGCGGAGCTTTGATCCCTCACCCTGCTCTCACTCTCTTCATCACTAGGCGGCCATCAGATTGCTGGAAATGTAAATCTAAACTGCCGATGTGTGCTGATGCCGCCGGCCAGAGCTGCTTGAATCCTTTTTTTTTTTTTTTTTTAATTTTAATATGTCGGATCGGCTTGCCATGTAAAAAAAAAAAAAAAAGTATTAAAGTAGCTTCGGCCGGCGGCATCAGCACGCAGTGGCCGTTTAGATTAGATTTCGGCCGGCCTGGGGGGCAGTTGTCCCCCTGTCCAGCTTGCCCCTGGCACTGGAGGCGGCTTACGATGCCGCTCCCAGCCGCTCAGTGTCGGGCCCACCGGGAAGTTTCCCGGTATCCCTGTGGGCCAGTCCGGCCCTGCTTGGGCCCCCCTGAGTGGGAGAACTTCAGGGCCCGGTCGCAGTCGCAACCCCAGTAGTTCCGCCACTGCACATTGTGTAGCTAAGCTTCGGCTAGCCACAGTTCCAATTCAGCTCCGATACAACTACATCACCCCTTCTCTCTACAACGCTGGTTCTGTCTGGTGCTGAAGGGGTTAAACGCTGGTGTCCCAGCAGGAGGAAGCAACGTTTGGCGGGAGTACCAGTCGCATTATAGGGCGTCCCGTCACAGAGGGCAGCTGGCGTGTAGGTGGTTAATTGTTTGTAAAGTCCCTAATGAAATTGCTGTACAAGGAGACTGGCAATCTGACCTGGGCAATTAAGTTCTCGAGTCCTCTTTAAGGTAGTTCCTCCTTAATTCCAGCAGACATGCCTTTAAACTAATAATGTGCCGGAGTTGAATCCGGTGGCCACCAGAGTTGTGGGTCTTTTAAATATGTACAGGTCTTTAGAAAAATCAGCAAAGCCCACTTTCCAGGCCTCTTTTCTGGTGAATGGTCTGCACATGAGTACTGCAGCAAGAAGTGAATGCTTTGACTGAGCTCAGCATTGGGTCCTGGAGAACACACAAACCAAAATTGGATTACAAGATCACACTTTGGGACCTTGTCATGGGGCCTCTGATCCACTTCAGTCTTGCACAATGCTGTGGAAAAGTATTTCCCCCTTACTGTTTTTCTTTGTTACATTTAAATGTTTCACATAAGCTAACTTATTTTAACCGTGTGTAAATGTGGGTAGTCTAATCCCAGATTTTAAACTCGTTTGAGCAGGGCCCTCCTCACAAATTTCTATGTGTTGTCTACCCATTGTACAGTGGAACAGAATATGGTGGTGCAATATAAAATAGTAATAAACAAGTGAAAGGGAGATGATGATTAAACAAATACATAGAGAATGCCGGGGTATAATTAGAAACCAAAGGGTCCTAGTGCAAAATCCCCCCCCCCCAATTTAACCCCTTCAGTCCCAGGGGTTTTTGGTACCTCATGTCCCGGAGCAATTTTGCCATTTCTGTGGTATGTCGGTTCAGCAATTATTCCCCTTTCCTGCGAATAGTGTACCCATGTAAACTATATATTGTTTGGTTTTTTTTCCAAGGAGAGAAAGGGCTTCCTTTTGATACCATCGTTAGATAATCAGCTAAAGATTTAGGATGAGAAATTTTGTAAAAACTAGCGAAAACTATAGAATTTCCATACTTTCCCAGCACTTATAGGTAACATACTATAAGGTGTACATTATTCTTTACAAAGCTGTAGAATGTTTACATTTACATTAAACAAATAAACCAAAAATACCCACAAAAGTGTATATTTCTGTAAAGCAGACAACCCAGACTATCGAATCAGGGGTATTTGGGCACTATTCACTCAATCAATCAATTTTGACAAGTTACCCAGGTCCCGAAGCACCAAAGCAGCCCCAGACCATCTCTCTACCATCACCGTGTCTGACTATTGGTATGATCTTCTTTTGGAATACTGTGTTAGCTTTACTCCAGATGTAATGTGAGACGAGCCATTGTGTTTTTGGTCAGCAGTGGTTTTCATGTTGCAATTCTCCCATAGATATCATTTTTGCAAAGTCTTTCTTATTGTTGAATCATACTGACCTTAACTGAGGCAAGTGAGGCCTGAAGTTCTTTACATGTTAGTCTGGGTTATTTTGTGACCTCCTGAATGAGTTGTTGATGCACTCTTGGAGGACTATTGGTAGCCCAGCCACTTTTGGGAAGGTTCCAAGTTTTCTCTGTTTCTAGATAGTTGGTTTTACTGTTTTTTTCATTCTGTACATGAAATCAAAGTTGCATTTTGTGTTTATTTTGTGTTTCTTGGTATAATAATAAAATTAGTTTGATCTGAAAAATGTAAGTGTGGAAAAACATGCAAAAATAGAAAAAATTGGGAAAGGGCAAATACTTTTTCACAGTACTGTATGTTGATGGAGGGCAACTTGTGTGTCCACCAAGTCCAATCCTGTGACCAACAGAGTTGTGGGCCTTTTTAAATAATATGCGCATGTCTTTAGAAAATCGTCCCACCCTCCCCAGCGGGAAGTGAATTTTCTGAAAAACACAGACAGCCAAAATTGGATTACAAGAACCTTCTCAGGGAAGCTGATGGGGCCTCTGATCCCTTCCTATACTATACTTTACTTGGGGCATAGATCTTCATTTTCTTTGTGTCTGTTACTTCAGTATTGCCATAAAAATCTGCCCCTTTCCTATATTGATTAAAGGGAGTCTAAATCAAATAATTAACATGCAACATATAACGTGAACATGTAGTTGTAAAGCCTGCTGCATTTCCAAAGACATAAAGGTTTGAGCATCAAGACCAAAATGCTGACTTTCTATGCCAAATGTTATTTTAACCAAACAGCACATCTATTACTCACATTCATTCTGCTTTCAATGCTTATATTTATTTTTACTGTTTCTTGCCCCCATAGCACACAACAGCTGAATTGTTACCAATAAACAGTGACTTGTCATTTGTTTTTCATCCTAATTGTTTGGTCTTTGAAGCTAATTGGTTCCATCCATTTCACACATGTTTGCTTTGGAAAGTTATTATTTCTGTGCAGTGTTTGCTGATCTAATGTCCCGATATATATATTATGCAGACAGTGCTGCATGCAAGTAGTAAGAATGTTTGGTCTGTATGTATGACCTAGTCTTTTTCTAGCTGTATGAAATTTTCTTCCCAGCTAAGCATAATATTTTTCAGCCCTCCCCCCCCCCCCCCAA
This sequence comes from Spea hammondii, assembly GCA_029215755.1. Taxonomy (NCBI): domain Eukaryota; kingdom Metazoa; phylum Chordata; class Amphibia; order Anura; family Pelobatidae; genus Spea; species Spea hammondii. The sequence continues at coordinate 24,664,588 of JARDYJ010000008.1, forward strand.
CCATGCACAGATCTTTTCAGGCCAGTAAAAACGTTTGAGATTTTCTACTTACAATTTCTACTAAATTATTTCTAAATGGTTTAGATTGCTGTTTTCCCGAATTATTTATTTGGAAAAATTCTTTGGATTTTAAGAATTATTGTATAATTTATTCTGCTTTTTAGTTACTTTATTGGATGCTTAGTATTATCTAGAGAATTTTCCCATAAATTGAATCCAGTCATAAAAAGGAAAATATGCTGGAATTTCAAACAAAAACACATTTTTGTTGATGAAAACGTTATATTTTGTGATTTAAAAACTATACAAGCATGTTGTTTCCTCAATAAGTGACTTCGGAATAGTACTCTTGAGGGTGATAAAGCAATCATCGGGCACCAAGAATTCTGAACATTGTATTTTACAGTTTGTGTTCTTTAGGTGTGGCATTTGTGATTCCAACTAAAAAGGGCCTCTTGCACCTCTAAAACTGTGTTTGTGGATTTGCTCTAAGCATAAAAAAATAATTTGCTAAATCGTTATAATCACTTCCAGTTTCAAAATGCTTTACATAGCCTTTAAATGCTAGTTTATACAAATAAAAATAAGTATTTGGGTGCATAATGTTTTACAAGAATAGCCAAAGCTCACGTCTCCTCTGTCTGCCTCAGGCGCACCCTTTATTCATTCTATACCCTTAAGGCCCAACAGAGTAACAGTAATGGATAGACCGTCCAGATTAAACAACTATATACCGTATTTGCTCGATTATAAGACGACCCCAAAATCTGAATATTAATTTAGGAAATAAAAGCCTGAATATAAGATGACCCTATAGGAAAAAAGTTTTACCAGTAAATGTTAATTCATGTAAACTGTTACATTTTTTAATAAAAGCTATGATTGAGAAAAATATTTTTTTGTTTTTATTTCCTTGTATTTTCCAACCTGCCCCCCAGTTTGTGCCACACCAATATGGCACTGTGGCCCATGATATGCCTTTTAACCCTCTATATGCCACTGTGCCCCATGATATGCCTTTTAACCCCCTATGTGCCACTCTGCCTCCAGAAATGCCTTATACCCCAAATGCCACTCTGGCATTTAGGGGGTTAAAAGGCATATTATGGGGCAGAGTGGCGTTCAGGGGGTTAAAAGGCATTTCATAGAGCACTCTGCCTCCAGAAATGCCCTATGCCCCATTTAACCCTCCCCCACCACACACACACTTACCGGGGCTTCCAATTTCCTGCTGTATACCGGGGCAGCAGTCTTCCTTCTGTCTCCCCCCCCATTTAACACTCCCCACCCCACCCCACACACACTTACCGGTGCTTCCAATTTCCTGCTGTATACCGGGGCAGCAGTCTTCCTTCTGTCTCCCGCTGCAGCCGGAAGGAGGTGTTGCTAGCCCCGGGGGTTGTCTGCGTCCATCGCACAGACCTCCCCGGCTGTCAGAGATCAGAGTTCCCCGCACCGGTGCGGCACCGTCACCGGTGCGGGGAACTTTGATCTCCGACAGTCGGGGAAGGTCTGCGCGATGGACGCAGACAACCCCCGCTGCTAGCCACACCTCCTTCCGGCTGCAGCGTAAGTTGTCTACGCGGATCGCGTGGACGTCCACCCGCTGCCCCGGTATACAGCAGGAAATTGGAAGCACCGGTAAGTGTGTGTGGGGTGGGGGAGACAGAAGGATCCAGGTCCCCTGCAGCGGTGCTCATAGTCAGACCTCTATTTGAGGTCTGATTATAAGATGACCCCGATTAGAAGACGAGGGGTATTTTTCAGAGCATTTGCTCTGAAAAAAACCTCGTCTTATAATCGAGCAAATACGGTACTACCCTTGTAAATGCTTGCCCATAAACACACTGCCTATAAACACATACAATATATGGACAAAAGTATTGGGACACTTGACCATTACACCAACACAGAGTTTTATGACATTGCATTCTAAATATATAGACATTAATATGAACTCGGTCCCCCCTTTGCAGCTATAATAGCTTCCACTCTTCTGGGAAGACTTTCCACAAGATTTTGGAGTGGGCAAAACTTCCTAAGCAACACTTATCGAGTAGAGCATTTGTGAGGTCAGGCACTGATGTTGGACAGGAAGGCCTGGCTTGCAATCTCCATTTCAGTTCACCCCAAAGGTGTTCGATGAGTTTGAGGTCAGGACTGTGTGTAGGCCATTCAAGTTCATCTAACCTTGTCTTTATGGACCTTGCTTCATAGTCATGCTGGAATAGAAACTGTTCCCACAAAGTTGGCAGCATAACATTGTCCAAAATGTCTTGTATGTGGAATTCCTCCCCCGAGAATCCACAAAAACTCTGGTTCATTCACTTATTTCCCATCTTGACTACTGCGACACTCTTCTGGTTGGCATTCCACTGGCTCGACTCTTTTCTCCTCCTCTGCAGTCTGTCGTAAATGCTGCTGCTAGGCTGATCTTCCTTGCACGCCGCTCCTCTTCTGCTTCCCCACTCTGAAATCCTCCACTGGCTCCCTATTACCTTTAGAATTAAATTTAAAATCCTGGTACTAACATATAAGGCCCTTCATAATACTGCTATTCCATACATTTCTGCCCTCCAAAAGCAAATACTCTCCTACTCGATCCTTATGTTCTTCTCATGGGCTAAGGCTCTCCTCTTCCCGTCTACAAGATTTCACTCTGGGTTGCCGCGTATCTCTGGAATCTACTTCCACCAAACCTTCAGCGTTCACCCTTCCTCCCAATATTCAAGAAACATCTCAAAACCCACTTCTTTAGAGAAGCCGCACCATCTTAGCTGCTGGAACTTCCCTGTCACTGATACAACCCCACGCTACCTCTTACCCTTTCTCTGCGCCTTATGTTTGTCACCCCAATCCCTCAAGACTATAAGCTTGCGAGCAGGGCCCTCTCCACCTGATGTATTGGTTTGTCGTAGTCTGTCAATTGTAGTCCTGTCATACCCCTTGAGTATATGTATTGTATTAAGCGCTGCGTAAATTGTTGGCCCTAAATAAATAAAAAATTGTGAGCCAGGCCTTCTTCTCCAATATCAGTGCCCAACCTCACAAATGCTCTACTGGATGAATGGGCAAAAATTCAAATGTCTTGTGGTTGGAGGATGTCTATTTCTTGCAGGCTCCATTGTGGTGCGCCGGACCTCACTGCTGAGCATCTGGTTATGATATCATATCCTAGTGCTTAGCATTAATCTCTGGCAGCATCGCAAGGGAGTAAAGCTGCCTGTGATTAACACTGAGTGCTGACATATGTTCTATCCCAGTGCTCCGCAGTGTGGTTAGGTGGACCACTCATTAGAGGAAGATCCATGATATCCCCAACCGGCCCTGCTCCTCCAGCAGCCGGTAGTCCACCGTAGAGGAGGTGCCCCCCAACTGATCTGCTCTCTAGGTTGGTAGGTTGCAACCTAGAGCCCATACCTTCCCTAAAACATCAGAGGTGGTGCATGTGGGGCATTGGTGTACTGAGGTGGTGTTGCTACAAAAAAATGTCTAGTTTTGAGACCACCATTTGTGTAACAGTGCCAGTTTAACAGTCTTTAATGTATACTTTGTTTTATTTAAACTAAATTATAGGTTACATACATATAGCAATGTAGCATCAAAATAGCCCTCTTTGTTTTGTGTGGATACAGTACAGCAGATAGAGGAAAATATAATTGAACAAACACACCGCAAACAAACAAAAAAAACGTCATGAAAGCTTTGATTTTTGGGTTATGAAATTGTCATGAAGTAGTAAACCCAAAACATGGACCATTATAATGTAATGTTTAACTGATATAATTGTTTGTATGCAACAAAGAACAGTTACTGCAATTGTTTCATTTTGTTAGATTTATTGGTTGAATGGTTTAGCGGTTAAATTTGTATTTTTTAACAAGCCAAATTAACTCGTTACATTAGTAGTTCATTGAAATTTTCACTTAGATGTATAGCATGCCTCAATCCTAAATGATGCCTTCGCAAATTTGACAGCGGGTGAGCTAGCTTAATGATGTTTTCTAATTTCATTTCTTTTTTCGTTTTTGCAGGTCCAAGTTCTAGCAGAAATAAAAAGAAAGGTAAGTTTTAGCTATGCCTTTATGTTCTTAAAATTAATTGTAAAATGACAAATGTTAAACAAAAGACCAATGTAAATATTCAAATACACATGAAAGGAATTATTTTAAATATATTACAAATAACAAAAGATGACCTGAAGATGACATCCACAAGATGAGGCTAGACATCCCAAGTGGCTCCTAAAGTATAGCGAGGAAAAAATGGAACAAAATCAGTCAGTAAAAGTATGATTTCTTTAAAAAAAAAATGTAAACCGTGTGTAAATGTGGGTAGTCTAATCCCAGATTTTAAACTCGTTTGAGCAGGGCCCTCCTCACTTATTTTTGTAAGTCAAATTTCTATGTGTTGTCTACCCATTGTACAGTGCAACAGAATATGGTGGTGCAATATAAAATAGTAATAAACAAGTGAAAGGGAGATGATGATTAAACAAATACATAGAGAATGCCGGGGTATAATTAGAAACCAAAGGGTCCTAGTGCGAAATCCCCCCCAATTTAACCCCTTCAATCCCAGGGGTTTTTGGTACCTGAAGTCCCAGAGCAATTTTGCCATTTTTGCGCTATGTCGGTTCAGCGATTATTCTCTTTTCCTGTGAATAGTGTACCCATGTAAACTATATATTGTTTTTTCAAGGAGAGATAGCGCTTTCTTTTGATACCGTAGTTGGATGATTAGCTGAAAATTTAGAATGAGAAATTTAGTAAAAACTAGCTAAAATTAGAAAAGAACACCTAATTTTTTTTAAAATTTTCCCTCTGACTCCTCACAAAGTTAGGTGATGGAAAATCCCCTCCAAGTTTATCAATTCAGGTGTCCTGATTTCAGAAATACCTAATTTATATAAATTTTCCATACTTTCCCAGCACCAGGAAACATACTATAAAGTGTACATTTTTTGTAGTATTTTTATGCTTATGGCTTAAGGGGTTTGGGGGTTGTGAACAGGGGCAGGAGGGTTATACTGGGTAGATGTTATGCTAGGGCAACAGGATGTAAGTTTTTTTTAAATTTTTTTATGATTATCTTTTTTTATATATATATATATATTTTTTTTTTAAATGGTTAGAGGTCCTCTTAGGGACCTCCTGAACATGCCAGTGATGTCACAATGACATCACTTAGCTCACATTATAATTTTTTTTATTATTATTTATATTATTTAATGTTTTTTTTGTTTTTTTTATAAATGAATAACGTTTTTTTTTCTCCTTCTCTGCTTCAGGATGGGAGGGGGCGTGAGAGACATGGTTTCTCACTCCCCTCCCCGCGATCCCCCTGCACCGATCACACTGTGATCTCTATGCAGGTCCTCACAGACGTGCATAGAGATTGCAGCATCTGTGCCTCATCAGAGGACAGGATATCCCCTGCAGATGAACTTCCTGGTTACGTCAGCAGTGATGCAACCCAGAAGGGAATGCCCGATCGCGTGATCGGGCATTTTAAACTGCCCGATCGCGAGATCAGGCAGTTTGAAATGTAACAGCTTTCCAGCTGCTGTCAGGGGGGGAGTCCAGGCTGTCAAAGGACAGCCTTATCTCCCGTGCAGCGGCAGGGATGTGTCCCTGACGCTGCAAGAAGGGCTGGACGTACCGATACGTCCATAGTGGATTCTTGGAATGCGTTTTTTGGACGCACTGGTACGTCCATAGGAGATTTGAAGGGGTTAAACAGCTTTAATTTTTTTATATTTTAAAATTAATAAAAGGGTTTGTACCATGTTAGTTGAGAAAACATGAGAAAAGTATAGTTAACTATACTTTTCTTTTATATTTGAATAGTTGCAGCCTTAGTTTGCTGTGATACCTGCCTTGTTATGAATTAATTATTGCCAAGAATGCCGTGTATTTGCGAACATTAAAATCTGGAGGTGGTCCAAATTCTAGGCAGGCCAGTGTAACAGCTCTCCAGATGTTGTGAAATTCCTCCTGATGAGTCTACCTGTAAACACTTTGGCACTCATTAAACTCAAATCTTAAGCCTCGTACTGTGCTTCTGCATACTTAGGTTAAAACTCTTTTAGGCTGAAATCCCTGAAGCTGTAGGTGGACCTGCTGTCCCCTTCCCCTATATAATTGCACTGATAGAGTCCTCTTTGAATGGAAATGATTCTGTTGTTTAGATATTATCAGTATGTTTCCCATCTGCATTGTCAATGATGCAACCCAACTGGAACTTGTCAGATTCAATAATTCTTTTTAGAAATAACAATCTGCAGAAAACATGTGTTCAAAAGTAGTCATAATTGTGGAATCGTCCGTGTCTGTGGTTGATGGGTTTTTATTTAATTTCATGCCAAAAGTGAAATATTAGAAAGTGTTTGCTAGGAGGTGCCCTACAGTTTAACTTGCAACTGAAATGTATCACAGACCCCATCACAGTCAAAATAACTGCATAAAACAAAACACTGCTTTTTGGTGGGATGTTGGCAATATACAACTGCTGTTACTTGAGTTACTGAGCATTGCAGTTGTAAACATCTATATTAAAACAAGCGAGACAGAGGTGAAAATAACAGCTAAGAAAACAACTTCAAAGAGATTTTTCTCTAAAAGGGTTTTATTTTTCGGCATTCATAAGTGAATTTAAACATTATTTAAATGACAAATGTGTACTGGCTAATTTCAATGCACCATCACTGCCTGCACATTCAGAGACTCCCAGTGCATTGTTACCATAGCCTGCTAATCTGACCAATGTGTCATCAAGCCAATAGAGAGGGAACCCTGTTGCTCTGCCCAGTATTTTATGCAGGCACACGTTGCTGAGTATTGGGGGGGGGGGGGTTGAATGTTAAGGAAAGGCACATGACCATCTATTGTTTTACATGATCTGTTTTAAATGTCTGAACTAGTTATACATCACAACACAGTTTTGATTTCTATTCATATCATCTTAACTTGGATAAGGTGATTTACTGCGACACCAATATATTACAATTGCCTTGGTCTTAGGCTAGGTTTCCACTTGGGTTTTTGTCCTGCGTTTTTTTTCTTGATGAAAAACGCCAAGAAAACTGCCACTGCATTTACCTGCGTTTTGGCGTTTTTTCTGGAGTTTTTTCTGGCGTTTTAGCCTTTCTGTGGAAATTGCTTTTTTTGACCTTAGGCAGGTTTTCCAGCCTTTACAAGTTAGAAGTTTCACCCAGCTAAAAGGGATTAGGATAAATGGCAAGTATTTGCCCCCTCCTGATGTCATTTACTTGGTAGAGTTCTACTTAAACACCCCCCGGCGGACCCTTTTGTCTCTTTTCTGTGGTTTGTAAGGCATGCTTATTCCGAATGTCTGCTCCTCTAGGAAGATTGGCCCCAAATGATGGTGCAAATTGTTTGCTGTTGCTTTTGGCATGCAGGATCCAGTTGGGTATGTTTGTTTGTAATGGCATGTTTGTTCCAAATGGTGTAAAATTCAATGTGAACTTTGTTTTGTGTGAAACTGTTTCCAGCCTATTTCTCGTAGGACACACAGATACTGGGTCCATCCTCTGCATTGTAACTGTGGAAAAAACGCCATAAAAAACGCCAAGGCATAAAACCCACATGGCTTTTTCATGGTGTTTTTTCTCTCCCATAGACTTCTATTGGAGAAAACCGCCAAGATTTCCTTGCAAAAAACCCCAGAGTGTCAACATGCTGCGATTTGGAAAAACTGCCACAGAGCCCAAAAAAACAGAAAAACGCCAAAGAGGACTGAAAAAAACGCCAAACAGAAAAACGCCAAGTGGATATGGCATTGTGCGATTTCCTATTGAAGAACAGCTAACATCTGGCTGCAGTGTTTTTTCACTAAAAAAACACCGTGTGGCTGAATTGGCGTTTTTATGGGCGTTTTTAGCAAAAAAAAACAAACAAGTGGAAACCTAGCCTTAAAGAGATAAAGTCTTTAAAAAATCACCATTGCCTGCATTTTCGGGACCAACAGTGTCCACAATTTCATCCAACATACTCGATATACAGTATTTCACAAAAGTGAGTACACTCCTCACATTTTTTTAAATATTTTATTAAATCTTTTCATGTGACAACACTGAAGAAATGACAATGTAAAGTAGTGAGTGTACAGCCTGTATAACAGTGTAAATTTCCTATCCCCTCAAAATAACTTAACACACAGCCATTAATGTGTAAACCCTGGCAACAAAAGTGAGTACACCCCTAAACTTAATGTTTAGATAATGATTAATGGGCAACTACCTGACCTCAGTAAATACCTGATCAAATAATGGCTGTCCCGAGTTGAGTTTTCCCCCAATTTCTTTGGCACATCCTCAGATTTCTCATTTCATGGCAGTGAATTCCAATATTAATCTAATATGTCACTAACCTCACTGTTATATTTAAGGTATCTAGTTTCATCTAGTATTGAACTATTAGTGTATTAGACAATTATCCTACAACATTATTTTAAATATCAGCTATTTAAACTGTAGGAAGCACAAGTCCATGAATGTAACTGGCCTTAATTGCAGACAACGGAATATAAACGACATATTTTAATACTATCTTTTTATACTATCTTTTTGATAATTTCGAGGAACAGGCCTTTGGTACACGGAAGGCACAGTAATTGAACCAAATCTTGTGTAAGTGGCCTAGCCATAAAGTGTGACTGCACTCACTCAAGATCTTCTCCTTACTTTGGTTAAAGTGCTTTTTTATTTCAACAGTTTGTACGAACATCCGAAAATGTGAAGGGACCCCCTTAATGAAACAAATGAAAATGAAGCAAAGAGCTCCAAATTTCATTTGAATTTTGTTGGTGCTTTTACTCACTCATTCACTCTCTTACACTCTCTAGGAATGTCTCCCTAACTTCTCCTCCCACTGCATCTGTGTTGAGTAGCTCCACTTCCTATCTTGCAACCTCTTGTTCTTCTGTCTTCTCTTTTTTTTTATTGCTTAGTCCGCATGTATGTGGATAACATAACATGACCTCCAAGTAAACTTGTGCAATATAACGGAGCTCCCAGGCTTACATACTCCCCCGATTTGGAGGAACAGGTTAGAGGCTATGCCCAGAAGCTCCACCCTTTTGCAGACGTTTATTGTCAAATTACATCGGGGGCGAAGTAGGAATAATGAATGATATTAAGTCTGCAATGTTTGTGTTTGGTTTGTTTTTACAATAAAGTGCCCAATTGAATGAAATTTTAGTTCTTACCAGCAAAGAATATCCTAAATCAAGAATTTGATTTGTAGGTGTTTTGTGACAATTGACAATTTGACAATTTTTTTAAATTATCTGCAATAGATTAGGTATAGTAATCATGGGTGATAGCTACTAAAAGTCATTTGCAAAAAGACCCTTTGTCATGAACTGGGTAAACAGGTCTGGTAGGCACCCAGGTGCAGGGGATACAAGGGGCTCCGTCTGTACCCTGCGATGCATGGTGGCTTGGGGTTGTTACAGACAGGCGCAGGAAATAAACCACAGACAGAATATGTAGATAAAATCTGTATTGCAGATGTTAGGAATAACAGGTACAGGTGGTAAGTCTCTTAGCTGGAAGCCCTCTGGATGAGCCCACACGACAGGTAGCCCTCTGGATGGGGCGCACGTGACAGGTAGCCCCAGAGCCGGCCTTAGGTGTTCTGGCGCCCTGTGCGGACTACTCCTCTGGCGCCCCCCCATCCCAAAAAAAGAAAGGAATAAAAACTTGTAACAAAACTTGTAACAAAACCCCAATCACTATATACTACGCCAAACATTGATGTGGTGTAGGCCTACCACTTCATTGTCTGGCTTAGTAGTAGGGATGCACCGAAACGAATTCTGGACTGAAACCGAAAGTGCAGCATTTACCTGGCCAAAACGGAATATGACCCCCCCACACCATAAAAAAATCTAACACTTTTATTTAAAGTAAGTAACACACCAAAATAGGACAAAACAATTAAATAACAATTATATATATACATATATATACCGTATTGGCTCGGATATAGGCCGCACTTTTTCCCCCCACTTTACGTCTTTAAAGTGGGGGTGCGGCCTATATTCGGGCAGGCAGCTGGGTTAGGATACAGATCCCCCGCAGCGGTGCAGGGGACCTGCATCCTACTCCCCGATACGCTCAGACAGCCTCCCCTGCCAGCACTTCCCACGGGGGGGGGTGCCGGCACGGGAGGTTGTCTAAGCGCATCGTGCGGTTGTCTAACCGCACGATGCGTTTTACCTCTGGCCCCCCGCCTGACTTACCGGAGCAGACTCCCGGTACCGGAAGTTGTATACGCGTATTGCGTAGATGTCCCCCGCCGGCCTCGCAAGACACCCGGGAGTCAGCTCCGGTAAGTCGGGGGGCATAGGAGGACAGTGGCAGCATATCTCGGGGGGCAGAGGAGGACAGTGGCAGCATATCTCGGGGAGGGAGGAGGACAGTGGCAGCATATCTCGGGGGGGGGGACAGTGGTAGCATATCTCGGGGAGGGAGGACAGTGACAGCATATCTCGGAGTGGCAGCATGTTTTTTTTGGTGCTTTTTTAAAGAAAAAAACTTTTTCTTTAAAAAAGCACCAAACTTTTAGGGTGCGGCCTATATACGGGGGCGGCCTATATCCGAGCCAATCCGGTGTGTATATATATATATATATATATATATATATATATATATATATATATATATATATATATATATATATATAATGATTAACAGCAATCACATTCCTATCATGCCCAGGCATACCCAGATTCCAGGATGTACTCGCAGACTTGGCATGATAGGAGTATGATTGCCCTATCTACCGCTTCTCACTCCCTTCTCCCTATCTACCCCCTTTCCCCTGTCTCACTCCCTTCTCCCTATCTACCCCCTCCTAACTATCTACCCTTTCCCTCTTTGAAGTTCACCTACCTTTCAGGAGTCCTGTGGTGGGGGTGCAAGGCCTCTGCCTCCCAGCTCTGCCACTGTATGGAACAGTATAGAATGATGGGAGTTATGATGTACTTTTAGAGCATAATTAGATCATGAAAAAGACATTGGAAATGGTACAGCATAACACCCATCACTTTCACACACTTACTAATCCACACGCATACACTAATCCACACGCATACACTAATCCACACGCATACCAATCCACACGTATACCAATCCACACATATATACCAATCCACTCTCACTCTCACTGAATGCTTTCCTACCTTTCCTCTTTTCTCCTTACAGCTCCTTTTCCTTCTCTTCGCTCCTCTTCTTCAGTTCTTCTGTCTTCTTCCGGGTCAGAGGGCACGGACAGCGGTGGGCACGGCTTCAGTGTTGTGCGCCGGGATCTGACAACAAACCCCGGCGCACAGCAGCTGTTCCCGCGCGGAGAGAACCGGCTTAAAATCACTCAAGGGAGCCGGAGGTCTGTTAAAGACCTCCAATACCGCTCTTTTGCGAGCCTGCTCCTCCAGCGGCGGACATTACTGTCTGTCTCTGGAGGGGTGCCGGGTGCCCCCCTGATGAGCAGCACCCGGTGCGGACCGCCCCCCCGCTAGGTACGCTGCTGACGGCAGCGGTACGCTACGATGGCGTCGGACCCGGCGGCGGCGCCCCCTGGAGTGTGGCGCCCTGTGCGGTCGCACACCCCAAAGGCCGGCCCTGGGTACGCACGCCACAGGTAGCCCTCTGGATGGGGCGCACACAACAGGTAGCTCAAGGCAGGGACAAGTCAGGATCAGGAACTCAGGAAGCCAGATAGAAGTCAGGAACAGGTACACATGGCCAAAGCAAAATGGTTCACTAACATCAATGCAAAGGCCCTGACTTAAGGACTGGGCAGGTTTATATAGGCAGGCTGATGGGGTAACAAGGTGCAGCTGTACATGATCACTCTGAGTGGTTCAGAGTGACAAGGGCGGCCACTAGCGGATGCTGACAGAAATGAGCAGCACAAGGTTGTGTGTATTCCGGGCTGCGAAGGGTGGAATGTTACACCCTTATTTCTGATGACTTTTCAAATGGCAATATCCTATAATGTATGGGTGTTGCCTAATGATTCTAAGGCCGTTACATACAATAACAGATGCAAGGGGAACCCCAGACTTTGATATTTTAAAAGATGGAAATAACAAGCCTACCCCCTGGACTTTACTACAGGGGCAGTAATAAATAGCTTTAATGCTCTGAAAGAATTTCTAAATCTGGATTATTTACCATATAGCTTGTGGTAAACAATAGAATGGCTGAATGTTAATTTACCCATCCTGACATTAAGACTTATGAAAGTCTATGAAAGAAATAATTTCATTGTATAGACAGGACTCCATTGCTAATGACATAAAGGTAAAGGCAAAGGCTCCTAAAATGTCGCTACTGAGGATAATTCATTTTGCTCTGACAACCTTCAGGTCAAAGCAAAATGAGAAAAAGTTTCTGTAGGTGCTAAGCTACATTCCTATATACAACACAGTGTTTTATGCTTAAGGTATTATTTATTATTAGTAGGGTGGTTTTCAATAGATAACTTCATAGAAGGATTGGTTAATAGGCTATCATTGAGCTTCCATAGGCCTCTTCCCTTAGTATTGTACAGCTCTGCAGAATATGATGGTACTGTATAAAACATTAAATAGTAATAGTAGTATGGTATTGTTCCTGAACAGCTAATGTTATTGGAGAATGATCAGACCATAATGTGTCCATTAAAATTAAAACAAACCTCAGGTATGAGGCATAAAAGGCCAAAGCAAATAAAAGTAAATGTTGCAGTTTGAGTTGTGAGTACAGGTAATTATTCTCATTTTAGAGCTTTCCAAGGATGATTACTAAACTTTTTTTTCTTTTCTTTCTATTTGAGATTTTGGAACTATAGACAGGAACGAAACCCCATTTTATAAGCTAAAGATTGTATAGTCCCATAAATGAAACGTTATGAGCACTATACTATATATATTTAAAATGTTAAGTTAAAATATTATGAAAATAATTACTTAATTGTTTTGTCTTCACAAGGATTGGCAAAATGTTATTGAATATTATGATTAAAGAGTAAAACATAGTTTTGATGTGTTTATAATTTGTAAACTGTGCCCTAGAACTTATGTGGTTTAAACTGCATTTTATGTTTTGATTGCACCCTTCAGTCATAACCTATTTCTGTGTTCATTTCTTAAATTGTATCCAACACAGAACAGATGCCTTTGTTTTTCAGGCAAGAAAGTTGGACCTCCTGGGCCTCTGGGACCACCGGGACCACCAGGACCTCCTGGACCACCAGGACCTCCAGGAATTCCAGGTATCCCAGGAATACCAGGAACAACTGTGATGGGGCCTCCAGGTCCTCCTGGACCGCCAGGTCCTCAAGGCCCACCAGGCCTTCAGGGACCTACAGGTACGTGTCTTAAAACCATCAAACAAGCAGTTGAATTCTTACTTAAAACTTTATTAAAGTTTTTTTCTCCCCTCAGGTGCAACAGAGAAGACAGGTCCCAGAGAAACTCAGGTTAGTTTCCTTTATCTTCATATAGTGAATAGAAAACAAACCCATGATCACTACCCATGATCCCGTCTAATAATCAAAGTAATCAATACCTAATTCAACTTTCTGCAAAATATAGATTTCGTATAAAGAGTGTATGAGCAGTAAGTGAACTCCACAATATGTGAACCCTCCCCCTCTTAAAGGGAAATTTCACCTGTCATACGTACTGTAATGCATATGATAGCTGAGAGGTCCCTTAAGTTACCATGATATCCCCATAATTACTTACCCCTTTCCACACCCATCGCTGTTTTCTGTGCAGCAACTGCCCAATATCACTAATGCCCTTGTTGCTGAATCATATCCCTGCAGCAGTGATCTAACATCTAGTGGAGATTCTTCCCAGGATAGAGGACTGTGTTAAGGCAGCAAAGAAACAACAAATATTGTTGACCATGACTTTACACTGAGCTGTTTGAGCAGGCATCTACATAGTTTTTGCAATGTAATATATATGTGTGTGTATATATAACAATCTAATACAAACGGCATTGTTGAGAACTAATCCATAATGGGTGCTGTAATAGAAAGCTCCCTTATGAGTATTCACTACTTTATTTTGTTTCTATATATATGCTAAACTTTACAAATTATGTACCTTATTCTGCTTTTTTGTTTGTTTTTGTTTCACTCTTAGCCTGCTGTGGTGCACCTTCAGGGGCAAGGATCTGCAATCCAAGTAAAAAATGGTAAGAATCAAAAAGCAATTTGATTTCTTTATTCTCTATATACCTACAATTTATATATAGTATATATAAACTGTGTAAACTATATATGTATACTGTGTAGGTTTGAAAAAATGCCGTAAAGTAAGAATACTTTCACAAATAGACATATTAATAGTTTATTTTTTTATCATTTAACAAAATGCAAAGTGAGTGAACAGAAGAAAAATCTAAATCAAATCAATATTTGGTGTGACCACCCTCAAAATAGCATAAATTCTTTGAGTTACACTTGCACACAGTTTATTAAGTAACTTGGCAGGTAGCTTGTACCAGTATCTACAGTTCTGATTTAGACAGCCTCAGTTGCTTCTCTCTCTATCCCAGATAGACCAACACTTCTAGGACTCCTTGTTCTTCTTTATCTTTATAAGATAGTTCCTAATGACTTTTTATGTTTGGGGTCATCATGCTGCGGAATAAATTTGGAGCCAATCAAATGCCTCCCTGATGGTACTGCATGAGGGATAAGTATCTGCCTGTACTTCTCGGCATTGAGGAGATCCATTAATTTTGACCAAATCCCCAACTCCATTTGCAGAAATGTAGCCCAGAACTTGCAAGGAACCTCCATCATGCTTCACTGTTGCCTACAAACACTCATTCTTGTACTTCTCTCCAGCCCATTTCAAATTTTAGTTCAGGGCACTTGCTGCCATTTTCTGCACCTTAGTTCACGTGTTTTTGTGAACAGTTAAGTCGCTTGCTCTCGTTTCTGTGTTGGAGGCCTTTTGGCCGTAAGTCTCCATGAAGACCACTTCTGACCAGACTTCTTTGGAGAGTAAATGAGTGTGCCATGATCCCACGGTTTTCTGCCAATGCTGAGTTGATGGCACTACTGGACATCTTCAGATTGCGAAGAGTAAGCATGATGTGTCTTTTATCGATTGCAATAAGTTTCCTTGGCTGACCGTTGCCGTTGTGCTTCAAAAGAGCCTTGACAGAACATCTGGAAACCCTGTCTGCCTTCAAATTTCTGTCTGAGAGAGACCTTGCTGATGCAGTATGTGTCTTGTTGTTGTGCTCAGTCTTGCCATGGTGTATGACTTTTGACATTTTTCAGCAACCTCACCTTGTTGGTGAGTTTGGCTGCTCCCCAACCAGTTTTATTCCTCCTACACATCATGTTTCAACTTACATATTAAATTGATGATCATTAGCACCTGTTTGGTATAGTTGTTTAACCATACATACAAACTAAATGCCTACATAATCCCTGACTTTGTGCAAGTGCACCTAGAAGAATTAATGCTGTTTTGAAGACAGAGGGTGGTCAGATCAAGTATTCCTTTGATTTAGTTTTGATTTGATTTTCTTCTGTTCACTCACATTTTGTTAAATAGCTAAAATAAACTATTAACGTGTCTATTTTGAACACATTGTTACTTTACAGCATTTCTTTCATACCTGCTTCAAACGTTTGCACAGTACTGCGTGTATGTGTCTGTAACTATATCTAATGTTATGCCTTGATGAGGGTTTTAATCGTGTTCCCTTGGGAGATTGTGTGTATAAATAAAAGGTACAGGCCAGTCAAAAATTAAAGCATCTTAACAACTGTAGGTATTCTGTAGAGTCAGATGGGTGGGGGGGGGGGGTTGTTCAAGCCACAGTCAGCACTACCCTAGGTATGCCAAGTAATACTGATATGATTTACATTTAGTGTTGACTTATTTTGTATTAATTTTGTATTGATGTGCATTGTTATGTTGGATTGTAAGAGGCGCTATGGTGCTGCCATAGTACATCAGGTTTTTACATTCTTACTCACTTTATGTAAGGTTTATTACACTTACTTGTTAAAAAATTGACATATTTCCAGTGGGTGTTCAATAGCTGTTAGAACAGCAAATATTTGGTCTTCTGTGAAATTATGGGGCACACTTCATCTGTACCTTTTCAGTAGTAATTTGAACAAATATTCAACAAAAAACCCATTAATGTTAATGTTGCATGTACAAATTGTATACTCATTTGTGCTGCCATCAATGTCCTATTTGCAATGATATCACAGCTGTTATAGATAACGTACTGAGTGACTGCCATTCTCTCACACTGAGATCTTTCAGGTGGAATCCTACATGACTGGTCCCGGATTGCCATGAATCACAGGGTGTTTAAGCTGCATACACGCAGTGGTGAACTGGAGGTGCTAGTGGATGGTACCTACCTCATCTATAGTCAGGTAGAAGTGAGTACGGTCTTGGGCCCAGCTCCTATTTTCCAAATGTGATCAGCTGTATGCCATTTGTTTTGATTCCTTCATGTCATTAATTTGTTATGCTATTAGTTTAAATTATTGTAAAATATATTTTCTATTGTTGATGTATATGAACATATTCTTTAAAGATTGCTTCTAGTTCGATTGTTCAGCAAGTTTTTAAAAAGTCATCAAAATCTCACTGCGTGTAAATAGGCTTCATGGATCCAGTCTTGTTGAAAGATTGTGTGTTGCATAGATTCCTTAACCTCTCTAAAATGTAAGCAATGGACCACACTCCTACATCAAATGTCTGGTTGGACATGGCCACTGTCTGATTACAAATCTCTGTTTAACCATCGCAACTGTAGTATCTTTGTTAGTTGTTCGGGGGTTGAAGTAATGTGTTCAGGGAATTTTCAAAAGGTTGTCATGATTAACGCTATCCCACTCTTGTGATGTTCTGTTGCATCCAGAGTAAGGTAGTTGCACAAGCCCCAGTGATGACATCCTCTGGTTACAGAGGGATCCCTGGGACCTCAAGTCATGTGGCACTGGTCTCTTTCAAAAATAATAATTTGTATTTACTTGTTTACATTAAGCATAAAAGACCCTCCACAAACATTTTATACCCTCATCTAGACAAAAATATACAATAAAAAAACCTAAAAAAATACCCTTCCATCAATCAAAAAGGGAGTTGTAAAAATGCATGAGGTTTATTACTGTACTGTGGAGATTCTGAGCCAAATTTTAAAATGTGCTATATTATCCCACTTGTATACTTCAGCTTTAAATATTGTTATATATATATATATTGTTATATATATATATATATATATATATATATGTATTACCGAAGGAGAGTCTTTTTTGCCCTGTTCTGTGGGTGCACTTAACCATGAAAGGAGAGATTCATGGTTAATCAAACATGGTAAAAATGCCAAAAGACTCTGGTCATTAGGGTATAAGATAGTCTTAGTCATGAAGGAGGTTAAGATAATCAGAAAATACTGCAATTTTGTATCACATTATTATTACTAAGCAGGCCGATAGAACATGCATGTTTCCCTTCAGGATTTTAATATCAACCATTTTTGAAATGAGAGCTGAATTAACAATTTTAAACCAAATGTGAACCTAATGTGTCATGATTTAGCTGCTGCAAATGTTTCCTCTTTTGGGATTTCTAACAAGTTACATTATATGTCTACCTATTACCAAAGACAGTTGAAAATGCATCAAACCATTTAGAGCAGGGGTGTCCAAATTTTTTCTGCAGTGGGCCACTTCATCAGAATTGTATAAGTGCGAGGGCCGCACTCATTATTCTCTATGAGAAAATATGCCCTTTAATAAGATATGCAGATTAAAATAAAGTAAAGTAAATGACACAAAACCTTTACTTTTCCTCTCACTGATGTCTGGACCTAGAAAGTTTTGTGACTACAAATTCAGGATTCTGGATAAGTAAAAATTAAATAGTTCTATTTATCCTAGGGATACACTGAAATGAAAATTCTGGACCAAAACTGAAAATTCAGGGTTCACTTAGCCGAAACTGAAAATTACCCCCCACCACCACCTTTAAAAATAATAAAAAAAATCCCACACTTTTAATAAAAGTAAGTTACACACCAAAATTGTACAAAAAAATCTAATAACAATGTTAATATATATATATATATATATATATATATATATATTATGATTGTTAACAGCAATCTCAGGCATACCCAGATTCCAGCATGTACTGGTTGGCTGGGCATGATAGGAGTGTGATTGCTGTCAACAATCATATATAAATTAATATTGTTATTGTATTTTTTGTCCAATTTTGGTGTGTTAACCACACTTTTATTAAAAGTAAGTAACACACCAAAATTGGTCAAAAAAATCAACAATACTCCTTTTATACCCAGGCAACCAGTAAATGCTGGAACCTAGGCATGATGGGACTGTGATTGCTGTTGGCATGATAGGAGTGTGATTGCTAAGTCAGCCCGTAGATGCTGGTACAGGGTGGCTGTAACTGATGTGCAGACCCCATACTGCTGGCAGCATCAATACACAAGGGGGGCAGCTAGCCAGGTTTCAGCATGTACTGGCATGATAGGAGTGTGATTGCCAACAGCATGGATGTGATAGCACATCCATGCTATCACATCACACACACACACACTAATTCATTAATTCATTCACAGATTCATTCCCTCAATCACGCATACTCATTCAAACACACTCCCCCACCCCTTTACCTGCACTGCAGCTCTCTCAAATGCCGCTCACAGACTTCAGCAGGGGGTGTGGCCTCCCTCTTCGTTCTCTTGTACTGCACAGAGGAAGCAGAACTGGAGCAGAGTCATGTGATGTCACGTGAACTCTGCTGGGTTCCGTTTCCTCTGTGCAGTACAAAAGACCCTCCCACAGGTAAGCAGCCGGGCTCTTGTGATCCCGGTTGCCCTGGCTGCCGATCTCACGCGGGCCGCACCCCGAGGTGCCGCGGGCCGCACGTTGGATGCCCCTGATTTAGAGCCTCATCTGCATCAATTGTGCGTAGACCAAATCAGAGGATACTACAGCAAAGGTTTCATTGAGAATCAAAGTTCAAAGAAAGACCTTACCATTGTTTTTATTTGAGTAAACACATTTAAATACCCTATATTCTCAATTTTTTTCATCAGTGTAGATTTTTCAAGTGGTATACAAATAAATGCATAAAATGAAGAATGCTGTTTCAAAAGTATTCTGATGTATGTAATGAAGCTTTGGCTGTAGGATTTAGTAGATAACTATGTTAAAGATTTTTGTTCATTTAGTGATCTATTTGTATGTAGTTATTGAACACATAACTGATCCTGGGAGAACCCTGTGTGTCTTTCCCTGTATGGATATTTTACTGCAGGTTAAACTCTTTCTGCTACCATTAAATATGAGAATATAGGGTAATGGTTAAGAAAACTTCTAGTGTAGCCATTCTACAGCTAAAAGGTTGCCCAAAGAGTATTAATTGAAACTTCAACATAGTTGTTGTACATCATTGTTTCTCTGTTAGAGAGTCAGTCTCGCAAGCAGCACAGTTCATACCTCTTTAATACACATACATAAAGCATGTTTTGGAGAAAGTGAGAAAAGTTGTTTTGTGTGAATGAGAACACTTTTACCATGTCTTTTTATTGGTGACAGTGATGCAGTTTTGAGTAGCTCAAGGCAGAGTTCTGATCAAGAAAAACTGTTTTGTTTCCCCTGTTTGTTCTTCAGTTGATGGTATCCAGAGTCAGGTAATCTGTTCAGTAAAGCTTTTGTCTTTTTTATCAGTAGTATTATAACAATTTGAAGTGCTTCTAAACACACGTTTCGACTGGTAATGTACCTTTGCTTAGGTGTATTTAAATCATGAAGTTTAGCACCACCTAATGGAAAAGAGCAGGACATACCAGATGTCTAAGTTTAAATATACAACAATAGCTCTGTGTAGTGACATCTATCAAATACCATAATTTCATCACAAAGTGATGAAAAACAAGACAGTATTGTGAGCTCTGTGGGGTTACTATACTGTTGTGGGTCTACGAGCATGGAGGTAACTCCACAGAACTAAAAATACTTGAAGCAGTGTTTTGTTTTTTTTCCTCCCCTCAACAATGAATGTAGTAGATATTGTTTGCTCCACCATTTGCTCCAAACCTTTTTTTTTTATCCACTTAAACATTGTGTTTAAGATGCACAAAGACTCATAATGTTTGTTATGTGGTACGTGAGTCTATGAACATCCACAGTGCTGAAGATCAAAAAGTTGACAGGATTGACCCAGGATACCTTTCTTCTTATGTCATAACAGTACAGAATAGCATTGTTCTATTGCAAGCATGGCTTTTCATCTGTTAGCAAATGCTAGCCTTCAGTATCCTGATTCTGAAACCATCTTTCCTAATTAATGTCATGCCACATACTAACTGTGATCATTTTAGCCTTGCAAGAGTACGCATGTTCAGTGGTGACTTTTTTTGTTTTCCTTTATAGGTTTACTATATCAACTTCACAGATTTTGCCAGCTATGAGGTGGTTGTGGATGAAAAGCCCTTCCTGCAGTGCACACGAAGCATAGAACCTGGAAAGACCAACTTCAATACATGCTACACAGCCGGGGTTTGCCTCTTAAAAGCCAAGCAGAAGATTGCAGTGAAGATGGTCCACGCAGACATCTCCATCAACATGAACAAACATGCAACATTCTTTGGCGTCATCCGTTTAGGAGAAGCACCTGGCTCATAAGCATAATACTGATTACGACCTGCACTGTGTTGCTAGAAACACATTGGTTGTTTTTGGAGCTTGCTAAAATGCAGCAGGAGAAATGCCAGTCGTCTTCTTACAGCCGTGCGATGTGTTGATGAATATGAAGATACAGATACTCCTGCCAAAGATACAGAGAGGAACACTTGATAGTTGTGGTTAATTTACAGTGTTCCAACTGAACTATGACAGTGAAATCATTCAAAGCAGTGGGGCAGAACTATTCCTGTGGACACAGGGCTGTTTAGTGAAAGACATACTAGGATGTTTTTGCACTTGTTGGCTGTCACCAACAGCAAAGAGAATATGAAAGCTGGTGATTATTAAGAAAAAAAGAGATGGAAAAAGCTAAATGTATGTTTAGTTGAAGTGCTTAATATATACACTACAGAAATGAGAATTTACATTATATGTGTTGGGGAATAATGAGTGGCACATTCTAGTCTAGGACAGCAGACCTTCCTCCAAACCAGGACCTATCATGGCCATCAACTGTATTGATGTGCTACTGACAATTACAGGTAAAATCGCCAATCTCCCAACTGGCCTATTTATACTATGGAGGTCTCTGTTTAGCCAACACAGCCTCTTTTACGCTATCTCATCCTTCTTAGAAGAGCACTGCATCAAATGGTGCTCAGTAAAAAGCAGTGGTAGGTCCCAGTCTAAGGCAGTACCCAACATAATCTACTGGGCCTAACGTCTTATTTTTTTTCTCCTCATCAAATTAAAGGCTCTATCAATTGTGATCATACTTTTTTGTAATTATTTCTGCTGCCATTTATGAGATGGGTTAAGAACCATATTTAACTATGACGTTAACAAAACTCAAAATATCCTATTTTTATTATTTCAGATGCCATCAGAGAAGCATTTTTTTCCTAGCGACAGGTTTGTTTGTGACTGCCAGCTTTTTTTTTTTTTTTTTAATTTTAACAACTTAATTTGGACCAACATGAATAAACTTGCCTGGTACGAAGCCAAACAGCGATGCTTGGGTACATATGTGCACGTGATTTTACAATCTCATAAAATAACAATTAAATGGCAGTATTAGATGTTCTTGGCATAGATCCTTCCACAAGGAGATTTAAAAGGTCATGCATGTTCTTTGGAGTAATAACTAGGTTTGGTTGATTTTAATAAATTTTGCTGCGATACCAGAATATTTCTTATGGTGCTTAATTGGAATATACTTTGTATAGTGGACATCATTCATCCAACCATTATTAATGGTCCAATAATGTTTATTTTTTTCTAAAAATATATTTATTCCCAGATACTACCATAAATAGTGCAATTTTATAAATTTTCCAGCTTACACTGTGTGTATTCCTGTGTAGTGTTATCCCAAAAACATTGTCTAAACCAGAAAGGCCAATCTTTTAAAAGAGGAATTAACTGGGGGGATCAGTCTTTGATACTGTTTAGTAAATTGAGAATGCATCATCCCAAGTCTACTAGCAACTCAGGTTTTATGGTGTATACAACCCCTTGGTCTTTATGTTGGTGTTTCTTTATAAACAATCAGATAAACGTTAAAAAAAAAAATAATAATAATAATAATAATGTATAAGGATTACATAGTGATTTTGTGTCCTGTTTATATAGGTGTGTCATATGCAAATGCCTAGCAATCCCGGAGGCATATGTATCAAACATAAATTGAGCATCATTCAGTTATATCTCTTAAAAGCACATACCAAAAAGCATGGCATTCTTCACTGTAAGAAAAATACATGACCTTTTGTTTAAGGAAAAATGTCTTTTCCTGGAACATGAAAGAACATATTGTGTACTAAAGATGTTCCACTTAAACCTACATAGAACTTGTTAAAATATACCGTATCTGTTTGATTATAAGACGACCCCCCCATCTGAATATTAATTTAGAAAAAAAAAGGAAAACCCTGAATATTAGATGACCCTATAGGAACATATTTTTACTAGTAAATATTCATTCATGTAAACAATTTTTTTCTTATTTAATAAAAGCTATGATTGAGAAAAATATTTCTTTTTGTTTTTATTTCCTTTTATTTGCCAACCTGCCCTCCCACTTATGCACATATGCCCCCAGAAATGCCTTATACCCTCCTATATGCCACTCTGCCTCCCTGATACGGGTCCCCTGCAGCGCTGCGGGGGATCTGGATCTTAGTCTCATAGTCAGACCTCATTTGAGGTCTGATTAGAAGACGACCTCAATTATAAGACGAGGGGGGGGGACTAATAATCGAGCAAATACGGTACTTTAAATTATCCTCTACAGTTCTCTCTCTGTCTTGCATCTCGCTTTGTTTTCTTCCCTGTCAGAAAGGCACACATTTTGATGGGAAAACCGATTTTATGTTTCCACAAACATGAAGTGTGGTTGGTTTAGTGAAACCTAAAATATATTCTCAAGAGTAAGCAGAAATAAAGTGCGTGTGCACTAGTATACACTTGTATACTAGTATATTGAAATACTGAAGTTTTGCTATTCAACCCCACATATTTGATAGAGCTACCTTTTGTCCTTGTGAAAGGTGAATTTTCTCCAGGCGTCATGTTTTAGCGGATTAAAGCAAGATATCTTCACATTTTGGATATGGACAGCGGTTGTTTTGCGTTTGTTAGGATCCCCTCTTCATCCCTTTTGTGAAAGGATGAGGAAGAAATGTGGGTGTTAATGTAGTGCAGCATGTCTTGTAAGGTCTGACCTGCCCCCCTATAAATCATAAAGTCAGAATGATACTTGAGCGACTGCATTATGCAGGGCTTAATTAAGTCTGTAAGTTGAAATGTCCAATGATTAATTCACCCTTCAATTATTATAATTTAAAAATTAATAAGCATGTTAAAATAAGGTTTTTCTGTGAACTATAGTAAAGTGTGTGTCTCTATCAAACTGTGGTAGTAACGATATTATAAATAAATGTAGGTGAACTAACCTGCCGTATAGTTTGATTTTGCTATTTGATTATGCAAATGTATGTTTGCCCTAATGTTAGTAATAGCAGAGATTTTTAACTGAAGGGGACCAAACCTCTGCATTAAAAATAAACATAGTTTTTGGGTGCAACAAAGAATGGAGACCGTGTCCTATTAGTCCTAGAAACTTGAAATTTCTGTTGAAGAAAAGACGTTTGTTGTATTGTGCTTTTACTGTGATAAAAGAGCATTGTTATAAGGGAAGTCAAAACAAGGACTGATTGGCTCATTCTGTACAAAGTACATTGATAAAATTACATACCAGTTCTGTATTTCTCATCTTGCATATTAAATGACAATTTAAAAAAACATTTAAAATGTATTTTGAATTGTTAAATTGTACAAGAAATTGTAAAATTTGTAAAACAAATTCCAGCTTGATGGTCAAAAAAATACCGTATTTGCTCGATTATAAGACGAGTTTTTTTCAGAGCAAATGCTCTGAAAAATACCCCTCGTCTTATAATCGGGTCGTCTTATAATTAGACCTTAGTTATAAGGTCTGACTATGAGACGACTAAGATCCAGATCCCCCGCAGCTGCTTACCGGTACTTCTGAGTCCCCGGTGTGTAGCTGGGGCAGCGTGTAGATGTCTACGTGATTCGCGTAGACAACTTCCGCTGCAGCAGGAAGGAGGTGTGGCTAGCAGCGGGGGTTGTCTGCGTCCATCGCGCAGACCTTTCCCGGCTGTCAGAGATCAGAGTTCGCCGCACTGGTATGACTATGAGACGCCTAAGATCCAGACCTGGATCCTCCTGCAACCCCCCCCCCCCGCCCCGGTGTGGGGAACTCTGATCTCTGACAGTCGGGAAAGGTCTGCGCGATGGACGCAGACAACCCCCGCTGCTAGCCACGCCTCCTTCCGGCTGCAGCGTAAGTGCGTGGGATCTACACGCTGCCCCAGGCTACATGACAGGGAAGTCAGAAGCACCAGTAAGTTTGGCGGGGGGCGGGGGAGTGTTAAATGGGGGGCATAAGGCATTTCTGGAGGCAGAGTGCTCTGTGAAATGCCTTTTAACCCGCTTAATGCCACTCTGCCTCCTGAATGCCTTAAACCTCCCTATATGCCACTCTTCCCCATAATATGCATTTTAACCCTCTAGATGCCAGAGTGGCATATAGGGGTATAAGGCATTTCTGGAGGCAGAGTGGCACATAGGTGGTCAAAAGGCATATCATGGGGCACAGTGGCAGTTAGAGGGTTAAAAGGCATATCATGGGGCACAGTGGCATATAGGGGGGTATAAGGCATTTCTGGGGCAGATGTTCATAACTGGGGGGCAGGTTGGAAAATAGAAGGAAATAAAACCAAAATATTTTTCGCAATCATAGCTTTTATTAAAAAAAAATAGTTTAGATGAATTAACATTTACTGGTAAAACTTTTTTCCTATAGGGTCGTCTTACATTCAGGCTTTTTTCTTTTTTTCCTAAATTAATATTCAGATTTTGGGGGTCGTCTTATAATCGAGCAAATACGGTACTAATGTTTTCTATTATAAGTTGATGATGAATGAACACAAATAATGTATTGCTACTACATGTATGATCTGAGAGAGCTTTACAAATTTACAAGATGATTTCCAAGGCCAAGGAAAGCATATTTCTGACCTTAAACATTATGTATATGGTTTAAAACATCCATGCATCAGGTAAGATACCATACAGGCAGTTAAACATCTGAAATAGACTGATATTTACTTGGAGAGGTAAAAAACACAAAACGAACATGAGTTAAAAATTCTGATAACGTATAATCAATATTAATATCAATATAAATTTGCCTTGTAATGTACCACTGCGTAGACATGCTGATAAAGGGTTATAGTGTTATAGTATTTTTATTCACAATACTACACTTTGATTTTCATCCTCGCTGTAGTGATTTTCCACAAAGGTGAAATATTCCAGTGTTGTGTTTTTCATGGGCTGAACAAGCTATAGTAATGCTGTTTTTTAAATCAGCATTATGACACCCATCTGTAAATATATATATAGTGTATATAAACTAGGATGTAAGTTTATGTAAATTGAGTGTGTTTGACTTGCAAATAAAGCTTTCATTTTCATCAACATTCCAAACTATGTTCTGAGGTCAGTCTGTGTCCGCATAACTTTCATTGATTATTATATTATTAACGCAACGTTACCAAAAGCCTGCCAGATTATTTTTGGGGGGATTGGTGTAGATTGGTGTAAAAACATTTTGATACACCTGTTATTACGGACAAGTTGTCCTTGATGCATAGCTCTGAAAGAAGTTTACAATGCAAAATAAGTAATCACCCTGGCATCTTGCTTTTTTGTCCTGTGATTTCTATAACCAAGTTGTCATCTTGCAAATGCAGAGCCGGAGATTTTTGTCTCCATCCTTGCTCTGTGCGTATAGGACCAGTAGTATCAATTACTGCTACACACGCTGCATGTTTTATACCAATAACTTGGCCACAATTGAACCTCAAGAGAATGCAAACTAAAAAAGCTGTGCAAGACAGGGTGATTTTATGCTAAAATGTATACACCAAGCTGACATGTCTTGAATGCATTTTAGGGAAGCCAGATCTTGAAAAGATGATGCTCTATAAACAAGTAAGATGTTCATTTTTACTTAATGTACATCTTTTACTTAAGTTTAATTTAAAGTAAATGTAAATACTGTTCTTTCTGATGTTTGCTATGTTGATACCAAGCGTTTGGACCTTTGGGATAACAGTTGACTTTCTGAACTCCATGTGATGCCTGACTGCACTGCAGATCTCGGGCAATGGACAGTATGGATTACAAGATTAGAGATAACTTCCTAGTAGGTGAACATTATGGATAAGCGTATAACACAGGGCTTGAAAAATTTGTTTTGAATCTAGGAGCCAGCTAAAAAGTTAGGAGCCAGGATTTTTTTTTAACTTACAAAGTTTTATTTTCAACGACAAAAATTAATGATGTCCCCAAGGAAAACTCTCCCTCTCCCTTAGGGGTTACCTCAAACCCCTATTTTTTTTAAATACATTTTCGCTTTTCTTTTTTTTCCTCCAATGTGACGACCCTCTCCCTGCCACGAGAAACTCTTCTGTGAGCCCGCCCCCTTGAGTGTCACGTCTTGAAAGGGGCGGGACGAAGAGCCTCACTGAGGCACGGGGTCTGCAGACCAACGTTCACGTGGTGCGGCCGCGGGGTGAGGTGGTAATTTTATTAGGCGGCCGGCTGCCACACATCGTGGTGCACCATGAGCAGGGCCAGTCTGGCCTTGCTCACGCGGGCCGCACATTGAACTCCGGCAGGCCGCACGTTGGACACCCCTGACCTAGGGCGACCTGGCACCTGGGATTTGTTGAGCCCTGGTATAAGGCATATCGGGGGCAGAGTGGCATATATGGGGATTATAAGGCATATCAGGGAGGCAGTGTTGCAAGCTTGGGCTTAGATGTGCATAAAAACAAGAAATTAAATCAAAGGTTTTTTTTATTCGGCTCTTTGTTTTTCACCCAATTTATTCATTTAAATTATTTTAAATAAACAAAAAAACAAATAGATTATGAAAATAATCGTTAGTTGCAGCCCTAGTAAAGTTCTCTCTGGTACACTGACCTGCCGAACCTCACTTCCAGCAGACCTATCGCAACTCACTTTCATTACTCCTATCACACAAGACAGAGACACTCGGGGGAGTGGCTGGGAGAATGAGAGAGATGGTAGATTGCAAGATAGTCCCTCCCCTGTCTCTCTATTGGTGCTGGCTGGTTGGTTCCCCGTCACAAAAGCTCGGTGTACGCACCATGCTGCACCGTGAGCAGGGCCGCACGTTGGACGCCCCTGACCTAGGCGCCGGGGATTCATTGAGCCCTGGTATAAGAACATTAGCTTTGTACAAAGATGATGTTCTCTAAATGCAAAAATTGCTATTGGTAGTGTGGCTCACGAGAATTACTCTCAGTACATTTGTGAGAATAACCTGGCATTAATAAACGCTGTTAAATCTTATTTATCCTGTGATTTGCCAATTAATTTGTGATATTTTTTTTGAGGGGTTTCATGACAGGCCTACACATGGTGGTTGAAAATAGTTGGGATGGTTTTCCAGCAGTTAAACATGCCATGCTCAAGTAATTTTAATCGTGGAACAGAATGCAGGAACACTACTACTAATTCCTCCAAAAAGTACATCAGTACTTCCGTTTGAAAACATATAGCCACCCCCTTTCTTTGGCTCTGCCTTGCATTATTTGCTTTGTTACCGAAATCTGTCTTCTTATAGAAATGTTAAATCCAACAGTATATTTAATAAGGGGAAATGGCCAAGGCATTTTAACTCCGTAGCAGCCAGAAACAGATGAGTTAGAAGTGTCAGAGAGTGCTGGACTTAGCTAAGACTGAAGCTTATCTCCCATTCTACAGGCAGTGTACTATTAATGCAGATTAACTGAGAGAGTACATTTTAGAAGCTGTACACCTACTACTAGTTCATTAAATGGTCCTACTGGGAATGCAGCTGAAGGCTTTTTTTTTCCATTTTCTGTTAGATAATTATTTTGACTCTTTAATTTTAAAATTAAAAGCCATTTCTTGGAATACTGTTCGTCAGTTGTGTTTCAGTAATACACTACTAGCAAAACCTATTTTTTTAAAACAACAAGATAATTTTGTTAACAAATGAGGCAGGCCAGGGCATGGGACTGTGCACAAGCAGTATGTAA
Organism: Spea hammondii; assembly: GCA_029215755.1. Classification (NCBI taxonomy): domain Eukaryota; kingdom Metazoa; phylum Chordata; class Amphibia; order Anura; family Pelobatidae; genus Spea; species Spea hammondii. Next base: position 24,693,002 of record JARDYJ010000008.1, read on the forward strand.
TTTCTTGAAATACTGATCCTGGCTTGTGTTTCAATAATACACTTACACTGCAAGAATAGCCTAATGTTTTTGTAAAAATAAGTTTGTTTTTAATAATGATTAATATGCAAACCAAAGCAAAGATGTTGCGAATATGCTGTGTGTTCAAATGGTCCTCCAACTGTACTTGTGTCCAGCAGAGTTAACTCCACTATTGCAAGCTTTAAAAAAAAAATTGTCGGGCCAGGAAGGGGGGGGGCTGTGCACGTGTAGTGTCATTTCTTGAAATAAGTTTCCTTAGTGTTTCAGTAATACCCTTACATTAGCAGTGAAGCCTCATATTTTTGTGGAAATTAAAATAAATTTGTGCTGTTAATAATTAATAGGCAGGCCAAAGCAGGGACTGGTGAACATGCTGTGTGTCCAAGTGTTTCTTAAAGTATACTTGTAAGGCACTTACCTGGCAGACGCGGGGAAGTTCCTCTCCGTCCTCCCGGCAGAAACGCTGGCATCATTCCCTGCTACATGAAGCAGCCGCTCGCACGCGCGGCCACTTCATGAATATTTATGCGGCTGACCGCCGCCTGGATTCCGCTGCGTCGCTATGGCGACGGTGGACGCGGTTACGTCAGGGACGCCGGGGAACGCCTCCCCGGGCTATTTAAACTTCCCAAACCTATCCACCGGTGCTCAGTTGTACTGGTGCTTCCGTACCTATTGAGCCCCTCGTATTTTTACGTGTATCTTGTTCTATTGCTGGTATCCTGACCCTGGTCTGCTCAACGGCTATCGTGAACTTCTGGAATCCTGACCCTGGCTATTCTTACGACTTTGGGTATCTCTGGCATCCTGACCCCGGTCCGCTAAACGGTTATTGTGTATCTCTGGCATCCTGACCTCGGCTTTCCATTTCGACTCCTGTGTATTTCCGGTATCCTGACCCTGGCTTTCCTAACGACTCTGAGAACCTCCGGTATCCTGACCCTGGTCTGCTTAACGGCGCTGTCCTGATCACCCGTGCTTACAGTAACACCGCCAAGTGCCCTGTTATCCACCTCAGGCCCCTTGTGCGTGTCCTGTACTGAGCAAGCGTGTTCCTTTCCTGCATCCCGGATTCCTTCTGGTAAGACGATCCTTACAGAACAACTGAGCCAAGACATGGAATCCGCAGGAATTGCTGACGCCCTCTCGGCTCTCACGGGACAAATTGCCTCCCTCACTCGTTCTCTTCAAGACCTCCAAACTAGCCACGCACACATGCAGCGTCAACTTCATGAACTCCAGACAAGTCTACCTGCCTCCGGGGAATCCCCTTCTGGAACAGCTCCGCCCCCGGTGATGGAGGAAATCGGTGCTACTGCTCCTGAACCTAAGGTGCCTTTACCTGAACGTTTCTCTGGGGACAGAACTCGTTATCGCACATTCATGACATCCTGCCAGATCCTGTTCTCACTACAACCTAGAACGTACGCCTCTGACCATGTTAAAGTACGAACTGTGATCTCCTTGCTCTCTGGTGAACCCCAACTGTGGGCCCATCATCTGCTTCACACTAATAACTCCGTCCTGAATTCCTGGGCTGATTTCAGTCATGCTATGGATACCTTGTTTGATGACCCGTTTCGTTCCACCTCTGCACAAGCAGCCATACGTGCGTTACACCAAGGCAAAAGACCTGTGGAGGAATACGTCACAGAATTCCGGAGCCTGGCTTTTGAAAGTACATGGAACGAACCAGCACTTCTGGACCAATTCCGTCTGGGTTTATCCGAGAGCTTAAAGGATGAACTGGCCCGTGTGGGTATCCCCAATTCATTAGAGGATTTAATATATCTGACTATTCAGCTTGACCGCAGATTTCGGGAAAGACGCCTGGAACGCGCAGCTTCAGCCGTTCCTGCCCCGAGACGCCACTTCCCTCCTGTGGCTCATACTGCTCCTACGGCTCCTACCCTTCCTCCTCTCCAGTTACCAGCGATCATGCCCCCTCCGGAGGAACCGATGCAGATCGGATTGGCACGCGGCCCACTATCCGAAGCTGAGAAAACCCGTCGGAGGAGGAACAATCTGTGCCTATACTGTGGCGAACCCGGGCATCTGATCCACTCCTGTCCTCGACGCCCTCCTAAGGGTAAGCCCACACATACTACAGTTTGCTTGAGTTCCTTTCCTAGAGACGGGTCTCCTCACCAATCCATTCCTTTGTTTTTGCAGTGGACCAGTAATTCTACTACAGTGTCTGCCATCATTGACTCCGGTGCCAGTAGCTGCTTTATGGATCAAGATTTTGCCAAGCAATTGCACATAATAACATTGACCAAAGCAGCTCCAATACATATCCAAGTAGTAGATGGCACTCCGCTATCTTCTGGACCCATCACCCAAGAAACACCACGACTCCAGGTACTACTGGGAAATAATCATATGGAACATCTGAACTATGACTTGATCCCATCACCTATGTTCCCAATTATTCTCGGACTATCCTGGCTGAGGCTTCATAATCCTACGATAAACTGGGCCACAGGCACCCTCTCCTTCCAATCTTTTTTTTGTCGCACTCGTCTCTCCAATCGCCAATCACTCCTGCTACTCCCTGACGATTCATCCTCTTCTCCGGTCCTACGTCTCCCCAAGCAATATGCAGAATTCAGTGATGTGTTCGATAAGAAGGGAGCCGACTCTCTTCCTCCCCAAAGGACTTATGATTGTCCTATCGATCTTCTCCCAGGAGCTCCCATTCCCTTTGGCAGAATATTTCCGTTGTCGGAACCTGAACTACGTTACCTCAAAGACTATATCCAAGAAAATTTAGCCAAGGGTTTTATTCGTCCGTCTACCTCCCCCGCCGGTGCAGGAATCTTCTTTGTAGAAAAAAAAGATGGCAGTTTACGCCCTTGCATCGACTATCGTGAATTAAACAAAATCACTATAAAGAACAGATATCCGTTGCCACTTATTCCTGAACTTCTGGACCGACTGAAAGATGCACACATCTTCACTAAAATTGATCTCCAGGGGGCTTACAATCTAGTTCGCATACGGGAGGGAGACGAGTGGAAGACCGCCTTTCGAAGTCGCTATGGACACTTTGAGTACCTCGTAATGCCTTTCGGTTTATGTAACGCCCCCGCGACGTTTCAACATTTCCTAAATGACGTGTTCCGGGACTACCTTGACATCTTCCTGGTAGTCTATTTGGATGACATCCTCATTTTCTCATCAACTTTGTCTGAACATCGGAACCAGGTTAAACTGGTCCTCAAACGCCTACGCTCACATCATCTCTATGCTTAACTAGAGAAATGCCAATTCGAATCCTCCCGAGTGGAATTCCTGGGGTTCATTATCACGCCAGGGAGTCTACAAATGGATCCTAAGAAAGTGTCAGCAATACTGGAATGGCCGATACCCTCTGATAAAAAAGCGATCCAACGCTTCATCGGTTTCGCGAATTACTATCGCAAATTCATTCGAAATTTCTCTCATGTCATCGCACCCATCACGAGACTTACTCGCCAGTCCTCTCATTTCGCATGGTCACCTGACGCTCAGAAGGCGTTTGACATCTTGAAACAGTATTTTACCACGGCTCCTATTCTCATCCAACCCAACGTTGCTGAACCCTTTTATGTGGAGGTAGACGCTTCGGATGTAGCCGTAGGGGCAATCTTATCTCAGAGACATGGAGAAAAACAGAGTCTACACCCAGTAGCCTATTACTCTCGCAAACTCACCCCTTCAGAAATGAACTACAGTGTGGGGGATAGAGAATTGTTGGCCATCAAGCAGGCACTAGAAGCTTGGCGTCATCTTCTTGAAGGTACCATACACCCCGTGACGGTTTATACCGACCATCGGAACCTCGAGTACCTTCGTTCTGCACGTAGGTTGTGCCCGAGACAGGCAAGGTGGGCTCTCTTCTTTACAAGATTTAATTTACATATCACCTACCGCCCTGGATCCCGAAATATTAAAGCAGATGCCTTGTCCCGAATACCAGTTACTTCACATCACCCGATACCATTCTCCCATCCAATTTGTTTCTCACTCACCAACCACCCCTTATAGACTACATCCGTACTTCATCCCGTGGCGTGCCAATACCAAGAACACATCCTCCTATCCGTCGTACCAGGAACCTTCTCTATTACCGTAACATGATATTTGTACCACGACTGGCCCGTCTAAGGGTATTACAAACCTGTCATGACTCCCTCCTTTCTGGACATGGGGGCATTAAGAAGACCCTAGATCTCGTCCGACGTCATTTTTGGTGGCCTTCAGTGGATCGAGACGTTACCTCGTTTGTCCGCTCATGTACCACCTGTGCCCGAACCAAGACCACACGCAAGAAACCGGTAGGCCTCCTCCGCCCATTACCTATCCCATCGGTCCCCTGGTCGAAAATTTCTATGGACTTTATTGTGGATCTACCACCCTCAAAGAAACACGACACAATAATGGTGGTGGTAGACAGATTTACTAAAATCTGCACATTCGTCCCACGCTGTCCACGGCCTTTCATCCTCAAACCAACGGTCAAACAGAACGTTTAAACCAAATATTGGAACAATATTTGAGATGTTACACCACTCACCTCCAGAATGATTGGCTCCAGTTCCTCCCCCCGGCGGAATTTACCTACAACAACCAAAAACAACGTTCCATACAAATGTCACCATTTTTCGCAAACTACGGCTACCATCCTACCATGATTCCGGGCCTACCCACCGGACCTACGGTTCCTGGAATTACGGACCGAGTCACCGCTCTCGCCAGACAATTTCGAACCCTGAAAGAGAACCTGATCAAGGCTCGTAAAACATACAAATTATATGCAGATCGTCATAGATCCAGCCCACCAACCTACCGTTGCGGTGACAAAGTCTGGTTGTCCACAAGTAACCTGCGCCTGCAGGTGCCATCGAAAAAATTAGGACCCAAGTTTATCGGTCCTTATGTCATCACCAGGATCATCAATCCAGTAACAGTGCAGCTGAAACTGCCCGCTACATGTCGGATCCATCCCGTGTTCCACGTATCTCTAGTCAAGCCATGGGTAGCTAACCCTTTTCCTGGTCGTGTACCTCCTCCGCCTGCTCCTGTTGTTATCGATGGGGTGGAGGAGTATGTGGTACAAAAAATTGTTGACTCCAGGATCCATCGTGGACACTTGGAATACCTGATACACTGGAAGGGGTATAGCCCAGAAGAAAGAACCTGGGAACCGGCAGATCAGGTGCATGCCCCCGTCTGTGTTCGCAGATTCCACAAGCTGCATCCTCTCAAGCCGGGTTCTCCACGCCCCCAGAGGTCGCGTCTTGCGGGGGGATCCTGTAAGGCACTTACCTGGCAGACGCGGGGAAGTTCCTCTCCGTCCTCCCGGCAGAAACGCCGGCATCATTCCCTGCTACATGAAGCAGCCGCTCGCACGCGCTGCCACTTCATGAATATTTATGCGGCTGACCGCCGCCTGGATTCCGCTGCGTCGCTATGGCGACGGTGGACGCGGTTATGTCAGGGACGCCGGGGAACGCCTCCCCGGGCTATTTAAACTTCCCAAACCTATCCACCGGTGCTCAGTTGTACTGGTGCTTCCGTACCTATTGAGCCCCTCGTATTTTTACCTGTATCTTGTTCTATTGCTGGTATCCTGACCCTGGTCTGCTCAACGGCTATCGTGAACTTCTGGAATCCTGACCCTGGCTATTCTTACGACTTTGGGTATCTCTGGCATCCTGACCCCGGTCCGCTAAACGGTTATTGTGTATCTCTGGCATCCTGACCTCGGCTTTCCATTTCGGCTCCTGTGTATTTCCGGTATCCTGACCCTGGCTTTCCTAACGACTCTGAGAACCTCCGGTATCCTGACCCTGGTCTGCTTAACGGCGCTGTCCTGATCACCCGTGCTTACAGTAACACCGCCAAGTGCCCTGTTATCCACCTCAGGCCCCTTGTGCGTGTCCTTTACTGAGCAAGCGTGTTCCTTTCCTGCATCCCGGATTCCTTCTGGTAAGACGATCCTTACAATACTATTGTATCAAACCATTGTGGCATGTCAACGTGCGCCATATTAAATATGGTGCAAGAAGCCTGCTTTAAAAAAAGTTAGGAGGCAATCAAATGGTGTTATTGAAATGCCTCGCTATCAAGGAATTCAGCAACTCCAAAAAACCCACCCCAGGACGCACTGTGACCTATCAGGAGAGCAGCCACAAACACTATAGTGAGAGATTTTGCCTTTTACAAGATGGCAGTGCCCACTAAAAAACAAGTTCCCAAGAGGGTCTGTCCAGACCCTCCTGAGAACTCTGAGCTCCCCCTCCAGGTTGAATACAGATACTGCATTGAACCATGCTCGTCGAGAGTTAGGAGTGTATTTAGAGATGAGTGAGGAGATGTAGGTAGGGGAACTGCTGTGAAGGGCTTTGAAAGTAAGAGTGAGGATTTTGGCAGCCAGTGAAGAGACTGACAGAGGGGAGAGACGTTAGCAAAGTGATGTGAGAGGAAGATAACTCATATTGGTGTGTTGTTTGGTTGTGGCATATACCAGGAGCTGTAAATACATACAATGAGTGTGGAAGAAACACAAAAAAGTTTGACAAAGGCTCGTGGTAGGATTAGTAGTGGAAATTGAACATACCAGCTTCAAAGGTGTCCCAAGTAGGGCATGGAGGCAGAATATCTAGATTTTTTTAAAAGGTTTGACATAGCAATATGCTTCTTCTACTTATTGCCCTATAACTTGGATGTTTCTAAACTCAGAACAAATATTATAATCTATTTTTCATCATTTTATATATGTCTTCTATAGTAAAATAAATATGATCACAATAATGGTATCTAAAGAAAGCCCTTCTTGTCCTAAAAAAACCAATAAATAATTTATGTGGGTATATTAAATGAGAGAAAAGAAAATTACAGCTAAACATGAGCACCACAGAAATGCTAAAACCGCCATTGTCATGTAGATTACAAACAATAAAAAAAAAATTAGCTCTGTCCTTAAGGGGTTAAAGGGGCTGTTTTTGGAAGGGCATTGAAAGGCAGTGTAATGAGAAAGGACATTAGAAATACAGAAAAAACGTTAATAGAATACGTTGAAATTATGCCACTTAAGGAATTAAAAAGATGAAAGTCCAGTGTCCAACATATTAATGCAAGGTTTCTGTTTACAGAGGGATCGCACAGATTGCATGGATTCCTTGCTTCGGGCTGGGAAATTGTGTCACATTCTCAGAGTCTGTTCCAAAGTACTCCAGCTTACATTGTGGACGTATGTGTATGTATAACATGCTTTAGGGCATATGTGCTGTAATTGCCAGATAATATTCACATCTAATTTAAGTGTACCCTCAGGGCTTACATGGTTTGTTCTTTTAATGTCTTTGATCTTTATGCATGCCAAGTTTATTTACAGTGATGCTAGGTTACCCTTCCATAAAATTTATAACAGGATTAATTTTTTTAAAGAAATCTCGCAAAGTCCAAACTGCAAAAATGTTACCCTAGTTACACACCTGTGACCGCCATAAATTAAAGCATTATCTAAACTTCCTTTGGTATATTGTAATAGACTGAAAGGTTACTATATTTTTATTTGGATTTCCCAGCTGCTGCTAAGTTGGGGGTGAGGCAGATCTAAACGGTATCTTCTGTGGCAGTGTTCTAGAAAGAGCCTGGCCAGCACCAAGCCAATAGATTGCTAGATTATTATGCATTGTGCCAAAAGTGGTGGCTCTTAACTTCTCTGCAGAGCAAAGAGAAGATTGGGGAGGGGGGGTAATATAAAGAAACAGTCATGTAAAAAAGTAATTACATGGCTGTTCCTTTAACTCTTCAATGTGTACTATAGGACCAAAACTACATGGACACCTCCCCTAATTATTGAGTTTTTGCTATATTCCTATCTTGTTTTCAATCATAATTACCTTCATTTAATTTAATTACACAAATAGATTTATAGATTTTTTTTTCAGTTTCTTTTGAAACTGTAAATACAATGCCCTCCACTAATATTGGGATCCTTGGTATTTATGCGCAAAGAAGGCTTTTGAATAATTGTTTTTATTGTTTGAAATATACACAAAATGCAAACACAACACAGGTTTATAAATAAAAAAAAAAGTTCACTAAAGGGGTGCCAATAATTGTGCCACATATACTGTACAATGGATGTATAGATTAAATAGAATAGCACCTCTACATGGCAATTAAAATTTGTCTTCATTTCTTGAATTTAGATCAGGTTTATTCATTTCAAACACAGAAACACGGCATTTTGGTGGCAGATAAGGACTTTCAGCTCATCTATTCTGTTTTTCCATATTTCCATCTCCACTCCTTGAGCTTTAATAATTTCCTTTACATACATGATTTCTAATATCTAGTTAAAGATAAGGTTAAAAATTATTTACAGCATCATTCTGCTCATGGAAAGAGTGTTTCATTATTCTATATTGGTTTCAATTGAGTTTTTTCTTATACCACAGACTTTTGTTATTCGACTTCTCTTGCAGTACTTCACATAAGCTCTTCTGGTGTTTTAGAAATTGAAAACTTTTGCTATTGATACATGGTAACTAGACTTGTGTATTCGTATTCGGGCGGGCATGAAAACGAACACGAATAGTGCGTTTTTGTTTCTCAAACTGAATAATGAAGAAACTAACATGGCAGCGGCAAAACGTAGACAAAGACGCGCAAAACAAAGAATTTTAGATTTTTCGTAGAGTCACGTGAATGCACTCCGTTCCTTCTTCCCCTGGGGGCGTGGCCAGAGAAGTTGTTCGAGAGGAAGCAGCAGGGCCCCTGCAGTAGTCTGAGAAAGATCTGCAATTCAGGTAAGGGGGTGTGGGGGAGTTTGTATGAGCAAGTATGTGTGATTAAGGGAATGAGTGAGTATCTGTAAATGAATGAGTATATGAGTGTGTGTGTGGGATGGCATGGCATAGAGAGCCTGTAATCACACTCCTATCATGCCCGGGTTCTAGCATGTGCTGGCTGCCTGGGCATGATAGGAGTGTGATTGCTGTTCGACATTATATATATATATAATATTGTTATTTAATGTTTTTTGGTGTGTTAACCATTTTTATTAAAAGTAAGTAACACACCAAAATTGGACAAAAAATGCAATAGCAAAATATATATATAAATATATATACTGTATTTGCTCGATTATAAGACGACCCTGATTATAGGACGACCCCCCAAAATCTGAATATTAATTTAGGAAAAAAAGAAAAAACCTGAATATAAGACGACCCTATAGGAAAAATGTTTTACCAGTAAATGTTAATTCATGTAAACAATTTTTTTAATAAAAGCTATGATTGAGAAAAATATTTTGTTTGTTTTTCCTTTTATTTTCCAACCTGCCCCCCAGTTATGCACATCTGCCCCAGAAATGCCTTAAACCCCCTATAGGCCACTGTGCCTCAAAATATGGCTTTTAACCCTCTAAATGCCACTGTGCCTCATGATATGCCTTTTAAGCCTCTATATGCCACTGAGCGCCATGATATGCCTTTTGACCCCCTATGTGCCACTCTGCCTCCAGAACTGCCTTATACCCCTATATGCCACTCTGGCATTTAGGAGGTTAAAAGGCATATTATGGGGCAGAGTGGCATATAGGGGGTATAAGGCATTTCAGGAGGCAGAGTGGCGTATAGAGGGTTAAAAGGCACTTCTGGAGGCAGAGTGGCATTAAGGGGGTTAAAAGGCATTTCATAGAGCACTCTGCCTACAGAAATGCCTTATGCCTCCATTTAAACCCCCCTCCAAAATGTACCGTTGCTTCTGACTCCTCGGTGTGTTGTCCGGGCAGCGGGTAGACGTCTACGAGCTTCGCGGGGAACTCTGATCTCTGACAAGCCGCATCTCCTTCCGGCTGCAGCAGAGGTTGTCTATGCGAATCGCGTAGACGTCTACCCACTGCCCCGGCTACATGAGTGGGGAGTCAGAAGCACCGGTAAGTTTGCGGGGGGTTAAATGGGGGGCATAAGACAGGATGATCCTGGTCCCCTGCAGCGCTGCAGGGGATCTAGATCCTAGTCTCATAGTCAGACCTATTTGAGGTCCGATTATAAGACGACCCCGATTATAAGACGATGTTATAAGATGTTATTGCATTTTTGTCCTATTTTGGTGTGTTACCTACTTTTAATAAAAGTGTGTTTTTTTTTGTTGTTGGTTTTTTTTTTTAAGCGGGGGGTCATTTTCGGTTTCAGTTAGGTTTCAGCCAAGTGAATCCTGAATTTTGGGTTTCGGTCCAGTGCAGTGCAGGGGCAGACCGTTGTGGGGGAAGCAGGGACTCTTTCCCTGCTTTCCTGCTGTGTATGGAACAGTTTTGAGGCAGAGGGTACAAGCATTCTACTGAGCACCTGCTGCCCTATAACTGTTCCACTGGGAAGCATGAAGGAGTCGCTGCTCCCCCCTGGGGACCTTGGCTCTTCCTTTCTGTCCTGGCTCCTCATTGATGTCACATCCTGATTCCTGGCAGCCTGCAGGATCTGCACAAGCTGTGTGAAGAAAGAAATCAAACTAGCACAGAATGGAATGTGTAAAGTGTGTGCTTGTATGGCCAGTTTGTGTGTGTCACTCAGGGGCAGGCAATTGCCCCCCAGGCCGCCCTGAATCCGGGCCGGCGGGCTGGCCGGGCGGCCGGCAGACGAACATTCATGGCAGCCACAAAGTTATAAACTAAGCGGCTGCCACCGGGACCAGCCGCCATGCCTCCAAAAACGATGCGTGCGGCAGCTGTGGCTGTGCGTCGGGACTTGATGTCAAATCCCGGCGCACAACACTGAAGCCACTCCCACCGTCTTCCGCGCTCTGCACCGGAAGGACGGGACACAGAAGAGGAAGAATGAAGAGGAGGAGGAAAAGTGACAGCGCCAGAGGAAAGGTAGGAAAATATTAGTAAGTGTGTGAGAGTGATGGGTGTTATGCTGTAGTTTATGATGAATGTTTGTGAATGAGGGTTTCAGATTCAGGTAGCAGTTCTGGTGAGCATGTTCAGGATTCCGGTCCTATTACACCACACACTGCACATATCCCGGGACATACTAAAACGAATGACAAAATGGAATGCCCATAGACTTTAATGGGGAGGAATGCCCATAGACTATAATGGGGAGGAATGCCCATAGACTATAATGGAAGGGAAAAGAATAATTGATTTTGAAATAAAAGCTTAAGAAATAGCATTTAGACCTTTGGCACACATACTCCCTTAGAACACACATGTGATCTAAAACTCAGATTACGTTGGATTATAGCTGTTTTCTATGGAATGACAGGTGAATGACAGTATTGATGGAATGCCCATAGGATATAATGGGAGAAAAAATAATATTGTTTTTTTAGAGAAAACCATATGACATATCATATAGATCTTTGGCACACATACTCCCCTAGTACAGGTATAGGTTCTAAACCTCATATTAAGTGGAGTTATAGCTGTATTCTATGGAATGACAGTATTGATGGAATGCCCATAGGATATAATGGGAGAAAAATCAAACCTGTTTTTCAGACAAAACCCTCTGAAATATCATATCGATCTTTGGCACATATACTCCCCTAGTACAGAGACAGGATCTAAAACTCATATTATGTGGGATTATAGCTGTTTTCTATGGAATGACAGGTGAATGACAGTATTGATGGAATGCCCATAGGATATAATGGGAGAAAAATCAAACCTGTTTTTCAGACAAAACCCTCTGAAATATCATATAGATCTTTGGCACATATACTCCCCTAGTACAGAGACAGGATCTAAAACTCATATTATGTGGGATTATAGCTGTTTTCTATGGAATGACAGGTGAATGACGGTTTTGAGGGAATGCCCATAGGATATAATGGGAGAAAAAATATTCTTTTTTTAGAGAAAACCCTCTGACATATCATATAGATCTTTGGCACACATACTCCCCTAGTACAGTTATAGGTTCTAAACCTCATATTAAGTGGAATTATAGCTGTTTTCTATGGAATGACAGGTGAATGACAGTATTGATGGAATGCCCATAGGATATAATAGGAGAAAAATGTAACTTGTTTTTTAGAGAAAACCCTCTGACATATTATATAGATCTTTGTCATGTATACTCCCCTAGTGCAGTTATAGGTTCTAAACCTCATATTAAGTGGAATTATAGCTGTATTCTATGGAATGACAGGTGAATGACAGTATTGATGGAATGCCCATAGGATATAATGGGAGAAAAATCAAACCTGTTTTTCAGACAAAACCCTCTAAAATATCATATATATCTTTTGCACATATACTCCCCTACTACAGAGACAGGATCTAAAACTCATATTAAGTGGGATTATAGCTGTTTTCTATGGAATGACAGGTGAATGACAGTATTGATGGAATGCCCATAGGATATAATGGGAGAAAAATGTAACTTGTTTTTTAGAGAAAACCCTCTGACATATTATATAGATCTTTGTCATGTATACTCCCCTAGTGCAGTTATAGGTTCTAAACCTCATATTAAATGGAATTATAGCTGTATTCTATGGAATGACAGGTGAATGACAGTATTGATGGAATGCCCATAGGATATAATGGGAGAAAAATCAAACCTGTTTTTCAGACAAAACCCTCTAAAATATCATATATATCTTTTGCACATATACTCCCCTACTACAGAGACAGGATCTAAAACTCATATTAAGTGGGATTATAGCTGTTTTCTATGGAATGACATGTGAATGACAGTATTGATGGAATGCCCATAGGATATAATGGGAGAAAAATGTAACTTGTTTTTTAGAGAAAACCCTCTGAAATATCATATAGATCTTTGGCACATATACTCCCCTAGTACAGAGACAGGATCTAACACTCATATTATGTGGGATTATAGCTGTTTTCTATGGAATGACAGGTGAATGACAGTTTTGAGGGAATGCCCATAGGATATAATGGGAGAAAAATCAAACCTGTTTTTCAGACAAAACCCTCTGACATATCATATAGATCTTTGGCACACATACTCCCCTAGTACAGGTATAGGTTCTAAACCTCATATTAAGTGGAATTATAGCTGTTTTCTATGGAATGACAGGTGAATGACAGTATTGAGTGAATGCCCATAGAATATAATGGGAGAAAAATCAAACCTGTTTTTCAGACAAAACCCTCTGAAATATCATATAGATCTTTGTCATGTATACTCCCCTAGTACAGAGACAGGATCTAAAACTCATATTATGTGGGATTATAGCTGTTTTCTATGGAATGACAGGTGAATGACAGTTTTGAGTGAATGCCCATAGAATATAATGGGAGAAAAATCAAACCTGTTTTTCAGACAAAACCCTCTGAAATATCATATGGATCTTTGTCATTTTGAACACTGGTGACACTTGTAATATGTTGGTCACCAGAATGAGGAATCTGCACACACACCAAAGGAACTCTGGTGCTTAACTGTGCCAGGAAGGGCCAGCTCCCCAGTAGATCAAAATAAATAAAGGCTCCAGGCACTCAAGGGTTCCAGCTCAGGCAGATTTATTAAAGGAAGACAGCAACAACGTTTCAACCTCACAATGAGGTCTTTATCAAGTTGATAAAACTGTTATTTTGTTGAATTGAGTCCTCACACAAGTATGCCATCCACTCTTCTCTGATAAAACATACGTTTGCCAGTTGGTAACAAGCAGCTGCAATAGACAATAAATAATACGTCACAATTTTCTTTTGCTCTTTCTTTCTCCTTCATGGAATCTATGACTATCACCTCCCTGGTATTAAAAAGGTATTAAAAAGGCCAGTATAACTGAGCTGCAAAAGCAAATTCTGCATTTCTCACCACTAACTAAAGTAAACCATCTCATACTTACAGGCAATAGGAAGCAACTTCGAATAAAGTAAACATTGCCCTAGTAAATTAGATAAATGGTTTAAATGTTATAATGAGGCTTAAAGTGATATTTATTAACTAAAATAAACTGAGATAGTGGGTTCTATCCAATTATGTGAGAGAAATCAGTTATTGTTTTTTTTTTACTAAATAGGTTGTATTTCCATCTATGGTATTCAATGAGCTGAGATAGATTAATTTAAACCACTGAATAGAGCTGGATATTTCAATATGCTGATTTAGACATGTGTTAAAATGGACCAAACTAGGCTTATTCTGCTGTTAAAACATTTCCAAATTAGCCCAGCATAATACATAATTAAATTGGTAACATTTATTTAAAGGATGTGATTAACCCCAGCGTTTATTTTACAATGCTTTCCAAAAAACTACCCGATAAATTTCCATCTTTCTTCATCTATAATTTCCTACCAACTCATTCAGTGCATCCCCACAAATTATATATTGAGTTTTTAGAGGACAAGTAGGATCTTATATACACAAACCATTTAATATTGAAAACAAATTCTAAAAAATGCAAAGAAAATACCATTCTTTTCACAGTTGCTTCTATTAAAAAATATACATAGCCAGTGTAAAAGTAAGTAGAATAAAAAATCTAACTTTATTTAGGTATTTACTTTGATTTTGGAAACACCTCCTATGCCTGGTATATTATATCTGCCGTCACTTTCTATAAGTGGCTTTAAGAAAATGGCAAAAGCACTGAAAATGCCTACTTCCACCACCAGTGAAATAATTAAGGAGTTCCAGTCAACTGGAAATGTTATGAATTAACCTGGAAGGAAGAGTATGTGTGTCTATATTGTCTTAAAGCACTGTGAAGAGGATGGTTCTAGTTGCAAAAAAATCTCCAAGGATCACAGCTGAAGAATTGCAGAAATAAGTTGCGTCTTGGGGTCAGAAAATCTTCAAAACTACAATCCAATGTCACCTACATCACCACAAGTTGTTTGGAAGGTTTGAAGAAAAAAGTTTCTACTCTCATCCAAAAACAAACTCAACTGGCTTCAGTTCGCCGGACACTACAACTTCAGATAGGATCGGGTTCTATGGTCGTGTGAAACCAAAGAAGAGTTTTCTTGCCAATAAACACCAGTAGTGGGTTTAGCGCACACAGAGAGGTAGCCATATGGAAAAGGACCACATGCCCACGGTTAAATATGGTGGTAGCTTTTTTAATGTTTTGGGGCTGATAAAATCCATCCTACTATGGCCATCGCTGTCCCCTGATTTGAACTCCATAGAAAACATGTGGACAGTCCACCAGCGTCGACCTTGAAATTTAACAGATGGGGAGATCCCTCGTCATGTATTCTCCAACCTCCTCGGCATTATAGAAGACTCAGAGCTGTTATCTTGGCAAAGGGAGGTAAGCACAAAGTATTAACTAAAAGGGTGTCGATAATTCTGCCACACATATTTCATTTTTTTATTTATTTTTTTAAAAAACCTGTGTTGTGTTTGCAATTGTTTGATATCCATGATAGCAGTGCATTTCTGTGTATTCTTTGAAGAAAAGATGAAAGGGTTAAACAATAAAGACAAATTTTCACAGCATTTTTAGCTCAGTTTAAACTAAGGGTGCCTATGTTCGTGGAGGGCACTGTATACCTTTATACAGCAGTATAGCTTTTTCTGGCCACTTTTGTGGGTTAAATATTATATATATCCCAGTAACCCAGTTTACCCCAGTAACTACCAAAATAAATACCAGCCATATGAGGTGTTTCCAAAATCAAGGCAAATACCTAAATACATTTTTTTCTTACTTTGCACTGGCTATGTATATTTTGTAATAGAATAAACTGTGAAAAATTGAATTTTTCCTATTTTTAGAATTTTTTTTCATATTAAATAATGGTTTATGTATAAAATATTTTTTTCAAATGAAGATCCTACTTGTCTTCTAAAAACTCAATATAAAATTTAGGGATGGACTGAATGAGTTGGCAGGAAATCATAGTTGAAAAAAGATGGAAATGTATCTGATATTTTTTTGGAAAGCATTGTAAAAAAAAAAACCAAAAAAAAACTGGTCATTAACGGGTTAATCATAGCCTTAAATAAATGTTACCAATTTAATTATGTATTATGCTGGGCTAATTTGGAAAACAGCAGAATAAACCTAGTTTGGTCCAGTTTAACACATGTCTAAATCAGCATATTGAAATATCCAGCTCTATTCAGTGGTTTAAATTAATCTATCTCAGCTCATTGAATACCATAGATGGAAATACAACCTATTTAGTAAAAAAAACCAATAACTGATTTCTCTCACATAATTGGATAGAACCCACTATCTCAGTTTATTTTAGTTAATAAATATCACTTTAAGCCTCATTATAACATTTAAACCATTTATCTAATTTACTAGGGCAATGTTTACTTTATTCGAAGTTGCTTCCTATTGCCTGTAAGTATGAGATGGTTTACTTTAGTTAGTGGTGAGAAATGCAGAATTTGCTTTTGCAGCTCAGTTATACTGGCCTTTTTAATACCAGGGAGGTGATAGTCATAGATTCCATGAAGGAAAAAGAAAGAGCAAAAGAAAATTGTGACGTATTATTGTCTATTGCAGCTGCTTGTTACCAACTGGCAAACGTATGTTTTATCAGAGAAGAGTGGATGGCATACTTGTGTGAGGACTCAATTCAATAAAATAACAGTTTTATCAACTTGATAAAGACCTCATTGTGAGGTTGAAACGTTGTTGCTGTCTTCCTTTAATAAATCTGCCTGAGCTGGAACCCTTGAGTGCCTGGAGCCTTTATTTATTTTGATCTACTGGGGAGCTGGCCCTTCCTGGCACAGTTAAGCACCAGAGTTCCTTTGGTGTGTGTGCAGATTCCTCATTCTGGTGACCAACATATTACAAGTGTCACCAGTGTTCAAAATGACAAAGATCCATATGATATTTCAGAGGGTTTTGTCTGAAAAACAGGTTTGATTTTTCTCCCATTATATTCTATGGGCATTCACTCAAAACTGTCAGTCACCTGTCATTCCATAGAAAACAGCTATAATCCCACATAATATGAGTTTTAGATCCTGTCTCTGTACTAGGGGAGTATATGTGCCAAAGATCTATATGATATTTCAGAGGGTTTTGTCTGAAAAACAGGTTTGATTTTTCTCCCATTATATCCTATGGGCATTCCATCAATACTGTCATTCACCTGTCATTCCATAGAAAACAGCTATAATTCCACTTAATATGAGGTTTAGAACCTATACCTGTACTAGGGGAGTATGTGTGCCAAAGATCTATATGATATGTCAGAGGGTTTTCTCTAATAAACAAGTTTATTTTTTCTCCCATTATATCCTATGGGCATTCCCTCAAAACTGTCATTCACCTGTCATTCCATAGAAAACAGCTATAATCCCACATAATATGAGTTTTAGATCCTGTCTCTGTACTAGGGGAGTATATGTGCCAAAGATCGATATGATATTTCAGAGGGTTTTGTCTGAAAAACAGGTTTGATTTTTCTCCCATTATATCCTATGGGCATTCCATCAATACTGCCATTCACCTGTCATTCCATAGAACACAGCTATAATTCCACTTAATATGAGGTTTGGAACCTATAACTGTACTAGGGGAGTATACATGACAAAGATCTATATGATATGTCACAGGGTTTTCTCTAAAAAAACAAGTTTCATTTTTCTCCCATTATATCCTATGGGCATTCCCTCAAAACTGTCATTCACCTGTCATTCCATAGAAAACAGCTATAATCCCACATAATATGAGTTTTAGATCCTGTCTCTGTACTAGGGGGGTATATGTGCAAAAAATCTATATGATATTTCAGAGGGTTTCGTCTGAAAAACAGGTTTGATTTTTCTCCCATTATATCCTATGGGCATTCCATCAATACTGTCATTCACCTGTCATTCCATAGAAAACAGCTATAGTAACATAGTAACATAGTTCATAAGGTTGAAAAAAGACCAAAGTCCATCAAGTTCAACCTATATACATATTGTATCCCTACTGTGTTGATCCAGAGGAAGGCAAAAAAACCCTTATGAAGCAGATGCCAATTGCCCCATACCAGGGGGAAAATTCCTTCCCGACTCCAAATATGGCAATCAGAATAAATCCCTGGATCAACGTTCTGTCCCTATTAATCTAATATCCATAACTTGTAATATTATTGCTTTCAAAAACACGTCCAGGCTCCTTTTGAACTCTTTTATTGAGTTTACCATAACCACTTCCTCTGGCAGAGAGTTCCATAATCTCACCGCTCTTACTGTAAGTGCTGGTGTAGAAACCTTCTTTCCTCCAACCGTAGAGGATGTCCCCTTGTTATAGATACAGTCCTGGGTATAAATAGGTCCTGGGAGTGATCTCTGTACTGTCCCCTTATATATTTATACATAGTTATTAAATCCCCCCTAAGCCGTCTTTTTTCCAAACTAAATAACCCTAATTCTGATAATCTTTCTGGGTACTGTAGTCCTCCCATTCCCCTTATTACTCTGGTTGCCCGTCTTTGAACCCTCTCCAGCTCCACTATATCTTTCTTGTACACTGGTGCCCAGTACTGTACACAGTATTCCATGTGTGGTCTGACTAGTGACTTGTACAGTGGTAGAATTATTTCCTTGTCGTGGGCATCTATGCCCCTTTTGATGCACCCCATGATTTTATTTGCCTTAGCAGCAGCTGCCTGACACTGGTCGCTACAGGTAAATTTACTGTTAACTAAAACTCCTAAGTCCTTTTCCATGTCAGTCGTCCCCAGTGTTTTCCCATTTAATACATATTCCCAGCCTGGATTTTTCTTCCCCATGTGCATAACCTTACATTTATCTGTGTTGAACCTCATCTGCCACATCCCAGCCCAAGCCTCCAACCTATGCAGATCCATTTGTAATCGTGCACTGTCCTCTATTATGTTAACCACGTTACAGAGCTTAGTATCGTCTGCAAAGATTGATACTTTACTATACAATCCCTCTACAAGGTCATTAATAAATATATTAAAAAGAATAGGACCCAAAACTGACCCCTGTGGTACCCCACTAGCAACAGTAACCCACTCAGAGTATGTACCATTAATAACCACCCTCTGTTTCCTATCACTGAGCCAGTTACTTACCCACATACACACATTCTCCCCCAGCCCAAGCATTCTCATTTTATGTACCAGCCTTTTATGTGGCACCGTATCAAATGCTTTGGAAAAATCAAGATATACGACATCCAGCGATTCACCCCGATCCAGTCTTGAGCTCACCTCCTCATAAAAGCTGATCAGGTTAGTTTGACAGGACCGATCCCTTGTAAACCCATGCTGATATGGAGTCATACACTTATTTTCATTGAGATACTCCAAAATAGCATCTCTTAGGAAACCCTCAAACAGTTTACACACAACAGAAGTTAAACTAACAGGTCTATAATTCCCCGGGTCACTTTTTGTCCCCTTTTTGAATATTGGTACAACATTTGCTATGCGCCAGTCCTGGGGAACAGACCCTGTCACTATAGAGTCCTTGAATATTAGAAATAGGGGTCTGTCTATTACATTACTTAACTCCCTTAGAACGCGGGGGTGAATGCCATCTGGACCTGGTGATTTGTCTATTTTGATTTTTTTTAGGCGGCACTGCACTTCTTCCTGGGTTAGACAGGCGACATGTACTGGGGCAGTTATCTCATCCTGCTGTATATTACCTGGCATTTCATTTTCCTCTGTGAATACAGCAGAGAAGAATATATTTAATAGATTAGCTTTTTCCTGATCCCCGTCTATAACTTCTCCCTCATTACTTTTTAAGGGGCCAACGCTTTCATTTTTAACCTTTTTACTATTTATATAGTTAAAGAACATTTTGGGGTTTGTCTTACTCTCTTTGGCAATGAGTCTTTCTGTCTCCACTTTTGCTGCTTTTATCTGATTTTTACATATTTTATTTTTTTCCCGATAGCTTTTTAGTGCTTCCTCACTGCCTTCCTGTTTTAGTAGCTTAAATGCCTTTTTTTGCCATTTATTACCCCCTTTACATTTTTATTTATCCACATTGGTTTTCTCTTGTTCCTGACTCTTTTATTCCCATACGGTATGTACCTTTCACAGTGAGAATTTAAGATATCCTTAAAAATCTCCCATTGAGTGTCTGTAGTCTTGTTTTTGAGGACATTTTCCCAATTTACAGTGTTAAGGGCTTCTCTTAGTTGATCAAACTTTGCCTTCCTAAAGTTCATGGTTCTTGTGGCTCCTCTAAGAGTTCCCTTATTGAAGGACAAGTTATAATGTATCATATTGTGATCACTATTTCCTAGATGCCCCCTGACCTGCACATTAGTTACTCTGTCAGGTCTGTTGGTTAATATTAAGTCCAGTAGGGCGCCCCCTCTGGTCGGGTCCTGTACCATTTCTGACAGATAATTATCCTTACTTATAGTCAGAAACCGGTTTCCTTTATGAGATTCACAGGTCTCTGTTTCCCAGTTTATGTCGGGATAGTTAAAGTCCCCCATAATAACCACCTCATTGTGATTTGCTGCCTTGTTTATTTGCTTTAATAATTGATCTTCTGCTGCTTCCATTATATTTGGTGGCTTATAGCAAACCCCGATCAGTATTTTATTATTTTTCTTTCCATATATTTCTACCCATAATGACTCCACATTATCATTTCCCTCACATATATTCTCCCGCAGTGTGGCCTTTAGGCTGGACTTTACATAAAGGCAAACTCCTCCCCCTTTTCGTTTTTCTCGATCCTTCCTGAATAGACTATAACCCTGTATGTTAACCGCCCAGTCATAGCTATCATCCAACCATGTCTCTGTTATACCCACTATGTCATAGTTTTCTTCAGACATTATTAACTCCAGTTCGTCAGTTTTATTGGTCAGACTTCTGGCATTAGTAAGCATACAATTTAGAGGTGTATGGTTTTTTTCCCTATGAAGCCTATCCCTATTGACTATTCTAACCCCTCCCTCCGCTCCACCCCCAGGTACATTTATAAGCCCCAGCTTTCTATCTACACTATCTTCCCCTTCTATATTGTAGTTTCCCTCCCCCCCTTTACCTAGTTTAAACACTCCTCCACCCTTCTGGCCATCTTCTCCCCGAGCACAGCTGCACCCTCCCCATTGAGGTGCAGCCCGTCCCTACCGTAGAGCCTGTATCCGACAGAGAAGTCGGCCCAGTTCTCCATGAACCCAAACCCCTCCTTCCTACACCAGCTTTTGAGCCACTTGTTTAGCTCCCTAATCTCCCGCTGCCTCTCTGGTGTGGCACGTGGTACAGGTAATATTTCAGAAAATACTACCTTGGAGGTCCTTGCCTTAAGCTTGCTACCTAAGTCCCTGAAATCATTTTTAAGGACACTCCGCCTACCTCTCACTTTGTCATTGGTGCCAATGTGCACCATGACTGCTGGGTCTACTCCAGCCCCCCCCAGTAATCTGTCAACCCGATCCGCGATGTGCCGAACACGAGCGCCAGGCAGACAACACACTGTTCGGCGATCCCGGTCTTTGTGACAGATCGCCCTGTCTGTCCCCCTAATAATTGAGTCCCCCACTACCAGCACCTGTCTGGCCTGCCCTGCGCTCCTCCTTCCCTCCTTACTGGAGCAGACACCCCTCTGGTGGTCAGAGGCAGTGACTTGCTGCAGTACTGCTAACTCTGAACTAACATCCACCTCATCTGCCAACCGGGCAAACTTGTTGGGGTGTGCTAGATCAGGACTAGCCTCCCTGGCGCTTTTCCCCCTACCCCGCCTTCTAACTGTAACCCAGCTAGCTGCCCGACTGTCCTGTACCTCCATCCCGCTATCATCCCCCACCTCTACCCCCGAGAGAGCTTGCTCAGTGAGCAGCAGACTCCTCTCCAAGTTGTCAATAGATCTCAGTGTTGCCAGTTGCTCCTCTAGACTCAGGATTTGTGCTTCCAAATGAGCAACCCGCACACATCTCGCACAGCAATATGCACCCTCGAAGCGCTGATCAAGGATTGCATACATTGAGCAAGATGTACACCTGACCGCATTGTCAAACATGGAGGACATCTTGGCAATGGGGATAGCTCAAATAACTGGCAAAAACAGACAGTAAGGTGCAATATATATATATATAAATACATGGAATCACAAGGATTTATACTTTACCCTCCTTCTTGCTTTTTAACTCCTTCTTTGCTTGTAACTCCTCACTTAGAGATGTCAGGAGATTCGCCCCAGCTCAGGATTCGCTTGTGTGTCCAAGCTAAATGCAACTGCAAAAGCCAAGCAGAACTCACAGAGACTTAATTACTTAATTAGCAACACACCTGAAATAGCCCTTACCCCTTTTTTTTTGCTTTTTTCAACAAAACTTTACACTGAACACAACACAAACAAACACAGTGCTCCCCCTTGCAATAGTAATGAATATACTCTCCTTCTTTGCTTGTAACTCCTCACTTAGAGATGTCAGTTAGGAGATTCGCCCCAGCTCAGGATTCGCTTGTGTGTCCAAGCTAAATGCAACTGTATAATCCCACTTAATGTGAGTTTTAGATCATGTATCTGTACTAGGAGAGTATATGTGCCAAAGATCTATAAGATTTTTCAGAGGGTTTTGTCTGAAAAACAGGTTTGATTTTTCTCCCATTATATCCTATGGGCATTCCATCAATACTGTCATTCACCTGTCATTCCATAGAAAACAGCTATAATCCAACGTA
This sequence comes from Spea hammondii, assembly GCA_029215755.1. NCBI lineage: Eukaryota > Metazoa > Chordata > Amphibia > Anura > Pelobatidae > Spea > Spea hammondii. Next base: position 24,715,602 of record JARDYJ010000008.1, read on the forward strand.
ATCTGAGTTTTAGATCACATGTGTGTTCTAAGGGAGTATGTGTGCCAAAGGTCTAAATGCTATTTCTTAAGCTTTTATTTCAAAATCAATTATTCTTTTCCCTTCCATTATAGTCTATGGGCATTCCTCCCCATTATAGTCTATGGGCATTCCTCCCCATTATAGTCTATGGGCATTCCATTTTGTCATTCGTTTTAGTATGTCCCCATATCCCTATACCTTTTTCTTCTGCTGTTGGGGGTCCTCCTCCTGCTTCTAGCGTTGCACCCCCTCCTTTTCCTCATTCGGCTAATTCCCCCTTTTTGGATTTGTTTTCCGGTTTTCGGTCGTTCTTGCAGCAGTGTGAGGACAGGGTTAGGGCTGGTGGCTCGTGCCCGCAGGCGGTTTGGAGTGGTTATTCTCCTCAGTCTGCTGTTGTTTTACCTGATCCTTTGGGTTCTGCTTCTAGTTCTTTGTCCGCTGCGCCTGCGTCCGTGCCTGTTGCGGTTGCGCCGTCGGCGCCGTTAGGTGACAAGGCTGTTGATAAAAGTTCTGACAAGTCTGAGAGGGTTGGTGATTCGGCGCGTGGGGAAGTATATGTGTGTTTCGAAGGTCCTCTTGGGGCTCACCTTAAACAGGAGGTACGGGAGCGTATATGGAAAGGCGGGTATGTCGAAATTTTTTCCCTTCTTCCCTTGGAGAAATTTAATTTGGACAGGGGCTCCAAAGGGGATGAGAGTAAAAAGGAGGAGGAGGAGAAGAGGCGCTATCGCCTCATTCCTCACACGTTTACTAACTGGTTGCAAGCTTTTGCCATTTTAGCGAGCGTTATTGGAGAGACAGCCAGGTCCTGGCTCCTGCCAGGTCTTCGAGTGGTCCCTTTCCAGGGGCTGCCGGTGGTGCGTCAGCGGCCGCGTCTAGGGCAGGCAATAAAAAGGGCTGTTGCTGGCAGTTCAACCAGGGCTTATGTCGATGGGGCACCTCCTGCAGATATAAACACGAGTGTTCTGTCTGCGGGGGATCCCATGCGTCCTCAAAATGTTTTAAAAAGGCTAAGTCAGTTTCAGCCACGGGCGCTGTCCCTAAAGGGGACAACTCCGGTGAGTGCCCTCGCGATGCTACCGTGGCTTCAACGTTATGAGGACGAGGCAGCTGCTGAATTGTTGTGGTTCGGTTTTTCCGAGGGTTTCCGTATCCCTTGTCAGGTTGAGCGGTGTTCGGTTGATGTTAAAAATTTACAGTCTGCGTTGTCCTTTCCGGAGGTGGTCTCTGAGAAATTGCAGAAGGACATTGATTTGGGGAGAATAGCGGGCCCCTTTCCGTTTCCCCCGCTTCGTGATCTAATTGTCTCTCCTCTGGGAGTTGTCCCTAAGAAGGAGGCGGGCAAGTTTAGATTAATCCACCACTTGTCGTATCCGAAGGGCTCGTCGGTAAATGATGGCATCGACAGGGAGTATTGCACTCGTTTCGTACACGCCCTTCGATCGGGCTTTACACTGGGTTAGATCTTATGGCGCCGGTACTCTTATGGCCAAGACTGACATAGAGGCCGCCTTTCGGCTTCTTCCGGTCCATCCAGACAGTTTCCGTTTGTTGGGTTTTAAGTGGGACTGTCAATTTTTTGTGGATCGTTGTCTCCCCATGGGCTGTTCCATCTCATGCTCGTACTTTGAAACTTTCAGTTGTTTCTTAGAGTGGGTCATCAGGACGGAATCTGGTATTCCCTCCTTGATCCACTATTTGGATGATTTTTTATGCATTGGCCCTCCGCACTCCTGGGTTTGTCATGTTCTTTTACAAACTACGCAGCGCGTCATGGCTTCCTTTGGGGTTCCTTTGTCGCCTGAGAAGACGGAGGGTCCTTCGGAAGTTATTAAATTCTTGGGGATCGAGATTGATTCACGTGTTATGTGTTGTCGTCTCCCTTTCGACAAGGTTGTCGATTTAAGGTCTACGGTGCAGGCTGTTCTTTCCAGGAAGAAGGTCACGTTGAAGGAGTTACAATCTCTCCTTGGTAAGCTGAATTTCGCTTGTAGGATTATTCCTATGGGTCGTATTTTCTGCAGACGTTTGTCGTTAGCCACAGCTGGGGCACGTGCCCCCCATCATTTTATCAGGGTGAATGCTGATCATAGGGATGACCTACGGGTGTGGGATGTTTTTCTGCGTGATTTTAACGGCCAAACGCTTTGGTTGGACAGGGAGGTTTCGAATTCTGATCTCTGCCTCTGGACGGATGCGGCAGGTTCTTCCGGGTATGGTGCTTATTTCCAGGGGCATTGGAGCGTGGGGGCCTGGCCCCAATGTTGGCATGACAATGGGTTGACAAAGAATTTGACCTTTTTGGAGTTTTTCCCAATAGTGGTTTCTGTTTCTGTTTGGGGTGATTTGCTGCGTAACAGGAAAGTGCGTTTTTATTGTGACAATTTGAGCGTGGTTCAGGCCATCAACAATGTGACTGCTTCCTCCCCTCCGGTAGTTCGGTTGTTGCGTAATTTAGTTTTTCTTTGTTTACATTTTAATCTATATATAAGGGCTCAGCATTTGCCTGGTGTTGAAAATGAAATTGCGGATTCTTTGTCTCGGTTTCAGCTGGAGCGCTTCCGGTTATTGGCTCCCCAGGCGGATGCGGAAGGAGCGGACTGCCCAGCAGAACTTTGGGATTTGGGTACAATAGTGCGATGGCCCTAATTCGACGCTCTGTGGCTGCTAGCACGTGGTCTGCTAATTCTAAGGTTTGGGAAGAATGGTCCGCTACGTTGGCCGCCGCCGGTAGCCCGGTGTTGGAGGATGAGATATTGGTGGTATTGCTTTGGTTTTTAGGGGACGCCTACTCCAGAGGTGTGTCCGCCTCATGTATTTCTCGAAAACTTGCTGCCCTGGCTTTTTACTTTAACTTTATGGGGTCCAAGGACCTCACCAAATGTTTTTTGGTTCGGCAGGCGTTACGGGGTTACAAGAAGGGGGGCTCTCAGCGTGATACTCGGCGCCCTGTTACGCTGGATTTGTTGGAGCGTCTGTTTCTCGTTTTGCCTTCTGTTTGCTCATCGGTTTATGAACAAACGCTTTTCCGGCTGAGCTTCACACTTGCATTTTTTGGGGCTTTTCGTGTTTCTGAATTAGTTTGCCCGAGCAGACGCCTGCCTGGGGGTTTACGCTACTGTGATGTGTTTCCAAGTCTGGATGTCCTTTGCATACGCATTTGTCATTCCAAAACAGATCAAAGCGGTAAAGGTTTTATGGTGCATTTGGCGCGTTTTGAGGGTAGCGATCTTTGCCCGCTGCTTTGCTTGCAAAACTACTTGGCAGTAAGGCCTCGCGGTGCTGGGCCGTTGCTAATTCATGAGGATGGCTCTTTCCTTTCCCGTTTTCAATTTGTTGCCGTATTTCGGCGATGCTTATCCGCTTTATTTCTTCCGCCTCATGAGTATTGTTCACATTCATTTCGTATTGGTGCGGCGACGCAGGCTGCCAGATGGGGCCTGGGTGAGTCCGTTATCAAGAGGATTGGACGCTGGGAATCAGCCCGTTTTAAGTCCTATATTCGCCCCCTTTTGATTTAAAAAAAAATAATAAAATAAATAAATAAATAAATAACAAAAAAAAACAAAAAAAGAAAAAAACAAACAAATACAATGTAAAAATAAAGAAAAAAAAACAAAAAAAACGAGAAAGATTTTGCCTTGGTTTCTCCTGCTTGTTTTTTCGCCCTGGGCTTGGTCAATGCTTTATTCTTTGTGTCCTTTTTCTTTAGTTTGCAGGACATGTTTGGTGTGGATAGTAGGCCACTCCTTCGTGTTTTGGGCTGAGCGTAGAGCGGCACTTCGGCGTTCGGGTTGTCAATTGGGTTTTCCGTCATCTGAAGTGGTGATTCATTGGATGGGTGTGAGGGGCCTTCGCTGGGAGGGGGTCTCCCATGAATTGGAGCGTGCTATCATGCTTAACAGGCCGCCTCAGATTTTGGTCCTTCACGCGGGTGGGAACGATTTGTGTTCTGTGCCATTACGGCGCCTCAAAAAAGACATTAAGTGCGATATTGTCCGTTTCCAGGCTTCCATGCCCGGCGTTATTATTCTGTGGTCCGAGATCGTTCCTCGGCTATTTTGGAGAGGTGCGAGGTCGTTGGCTGGAATCCATAGGGCTCGCCTAAACGTTAATAAAGCTATCGCTCGTTTCGTGACTTTGCAAGGTGGGCTGGTGGTTTCACAGATTACGACCGATGTCCCGGCGTTTTTTCGTGACGATGGAGTTCACCTGAGCGATTTGGGTGCCGATCTGTGGTGTCTGGAAATCGCTTCTGGTATTGAACGTGCTGTTGATTTATGGCGGAATCTCCGCGTTTAAGTAGGTCAAACGCGTAGGTCAGAATTTCTGAGATAGGTATGCTGAATTTTACAAAATGGTTGTTATACCAACATTCATGTTTCATTTAATTTCTCCACGGGTTCAGTCCCTGGGGGAATTTGAGGGGTAGGGTGTTCCGACCCAACGGTCTCCGTTTGGAATTTGGCGGGATATCCCTACAAAATGTTATTGGTTATTATTTACATGTTATTGATGCATAACCTATCTCTTGTTTTGAATGTATTTTCTTGCACTTGTCACAGCAATAAAGCGCTGTGGCCTTCATTTTTTCCAACGACCTCATGTCTCCTGTGTTTTTATTTATTTATGTTTTGCGGTATGTTAATATATAGTGCCCAAGTCAAGATTCAATAACAGTATTAATAGATATATGTGATTGCAAACAGCAATCACACGCCTATCATGCTAAGTCAGCCAGTACATGCTAGAACCAATATTGTTATTGATTTTTTTTGTCTAATTTTGGTGTGTTACTTTTAATAAAAGGTTTTTTACCAAATGAATGTTGAATTTTCAGTTTTGGTCCAGAATTTTCGTTTCGGTGCATCCCTACTATGTACTAAGTCAGTCACTGACATCAATGTTTGGCTTAGTATATAGTGATAGGGGTTGTAGTGCAGTATTGTCAGTGTCTGGCTCAAAGTATAGGCACACATTGACGGTGGTACAGCGTAATCCCTAAGTATATAATGATAACAGTTATGCTGTAGCCCTGTCACTGTTTGCCTAACCATAGAAACTATAAAGTTTTAAAGTGTGTGTGTGTGATCCACATACAGGATCTGCCACAGGTGCCAAATACTCTAGGTACGCCCCTTGTGTCGTGCGGCAGTCAGGCCCAATGGCCATTCCTCAGCTCTTCGTCCCACGTCTTAAAAGGGGTGGGATAAAGAGCTGAGGCACGGCTATTGGGCGGCGCGGTGTGTGCACGCCGGCAGCTTTAATTTCATTAGGCGCCGGTGGAGTGACTGCCGCACGACGGCCGCTTTCAATGTCGTTCGCAGCCGCTTTGGTGGCGCAATGGGCCACTTGACTAGACTTGCCCCCCAGGCCTTAGGCTGCCAGCCCTCCCCTGGTGTCACTGTATATCTATGTATATGTGTGTATATATATATATATATATGTGTGTGTATATATATATATATATGTGTGTGTGTATATATATATATGTGTGTGTGTATATATATATATGTGTGTGTGTATATATATATATGTGTGTGTGTATATATATATATGTGTGTGTGTATATATATATATGTGTGTGTGTATATATATATATATATGTGTGTGTGTATATATATATGTGTGTGTATATATATATATGTGTGTGTG